>VNKC01003125.1:0-173528 GCA_008042775.1 Drosophila pectinifera
CCAATTTAAGGACCCAAATATCCGCATACTTGAGGTCTTCTGGAGAGCATAACTTGGCCAAAAACTGAATGACAGCAAAATGCTGTTTATATTCCGAATCGCCCTTAAAATCTTAATTATCTGAACTATTTAATATTAAAATATTGAATAAAATTTTTTTTTTCGATTTTTCAAAATTTGATAAGGGGTTACATCATTAAAATTTCCAAAAATTGAATAAAATTTTATTTTCGTTTATCTTTAAATGCGGTATGCAGATTAATTAACCAAATAAAATCTAACATATAACTGCTTCCCGATTTGAAATTAAGGCTGGTTTGGCTTAGTTATGGTTATTTTTAACTGTGACTTCTCCAAAAAATAGGGTATTAAATTTCCGACTCAAAATGCGAATATTTGAGGTCTTCTGGAGAGCATATTATGGCCAATAATGAAATGATAGCCAAATGACGTACATTTTAAACAAAAAATAAGATAAACAAATTAACAAATGTTTTTTACATGGCAGTATACCTCGACATCCATCACACATAGATTTTACCTATGCAGTGGCGACCCCAAGCGATGAAACCGAAAAGGTGCTACTTTCCAAATTTAACCAACGCTCTTCATGGAGCGCTTAGATGGCGTAGATCAGGCGCAATTGCGAGCACAACGCACGGAGCACTCAAAGCTAGATGGTATGGATATTTAAGCCACTTGCACATCTTAAATTTGCCCAAACTGAAAATAAAACATTAGTAAGTTCAATTTTTATCACGTAGGTACTTTATTTTACTCAATTTAGTTGCTTATTTACGAAATAAATAAAAAATAAGAAACCTCCTCCTTGCTCCATTTCCCACCGTTCCGATTCGACGCTAACTGTGCGACGCTAACTTGACGTACATCTTTTCCTGCCCTGGTTTCGACGTTATCGACGAAATGCAGGCGGGCACACTACAGCTGCAGCTGTTACGCGATTAAAGTTAATTTAAAATAAATTAAAGATAGAAAATACGCTGTAGAAAATGCTGCGAATCCGTTGCCTGAGTCGGCTAACGAATACCCTGCACTCCTGTCGAGCTGTCACGCACTGCCAGGAGCCGGCGGCGGCATGGCAAGGCTTCCATGTGAGCGCGGCGCGCTTGAAACGCCGGAAAACAGCGGAGGAGAAGGTGGGTTTGAGAGGCATTGGACGAAAGCTGGGCGAATTGGGGTATCCCGATCACTCCCGGAGGACACACTCACTAATCGATGTAGAAATCCCCCAGAATCATAGAGTACTCACCCAAAAAAGTGCAGGAAGTGGCCTCGGACATCTGGCGGCACATGACCGTGGCCCAATTGGCCGAGAAGCTAGAAAGACCCTTGGGTGAGTGCCTATCCACTTATCAGGATCCCTAATAAGATTTGTCTGCCGCGCAGATGATGTCCAGGAGGCTATGCTATATGTGAAGGGCGCCGACAACATAGAGGCTGCCGCCAAGATGTCGGACCTCAAGATCATCCAGGAAATAGCAAAGAAGCTCGGGGCCAAGACCCGAGTGGTGGCCACCCCTGATACCGCCAACGAGGATGACCAACGGCAGCGAGACGTGGCACCCAGGCCGCTTGCTCCGCCAGAGTTATTACAGCCCCGACCGCCTGTGGTCACTGTGATGGGTCACGTGGATCATGGCAAGACCACGCTCCTCGACTCCCTGCGCGACGCGGATGTGGCTGCCGGCGAGGCGGGCGGCATTACCCAGCACATAGGCGCTTTTACTGTCACTCTGGAGAACGGCGAGCGGGTCACGTTTCTCGACACGCCGGGACACGCCGCCTTCAGCGCAATGAGAGCTCGCGGCGCCGTAGCTACGGACATCATTGTCCTGGTGGTGGCCGCCGAGGATGGCGTCATGGCGCAAACCCGCGAGGTCATCCAGTTGGCCAAGGAAGCACAAGTGCCCATCATTGTAGCGCTCAACAAGATCGACAAGCCCGAGGCGAATATTGTATGTCCCTGGGAAAAATGTGGTCCTTTTAAACAAAATGTACATACATTTTCATTTTGCAGGAAAAGAGCAAACGAGAGCTGGCACAAATGGGACTGACCCTTGAGGAGCATGGTGGCGACGTGCAGGTGATACCGATCTCGGCCCTTAAGGGCACCAACTTACAGCTACTTGCCGAGGCGGTCAGCACACAGGCAACCCTGATGGGACTCAGATCTGATCCTACAGGTCTAGTCGAGGGAATCGTGGTCGAGTCGAAAACAGATCCACGTCGGGGAAAGCTCTCCACTGCCATAGTGTCGCGCGGAACACTCCGCAAGGGTTCTGTGCTGCTGAGCGGCCTATCGCATGCCAAGGTGCGAGGTCTCTTCGATCACAATGGCCAGCCACTGAGCGAGGCTCCGCCGGGCACTCCTGTTGAGATTCTGGGCTGGCGCGAACTGCCCCTGGCCGGCGATCTTATACTCGAGGTGGAAACAGAGGTAGAACACATTTATACAATTCTTTATGTGCAAGAATAACACGAAATTTTTTTTAGAAAAAAGCTCATGCAGTGCTAAAGTATCGCGAGCACGAGGCGCAGCGTGAGAAAGTCGAGTCCAGCAGCGATGATATTCGCAAGAAAGAGGAGGAGCACCAAGCCAAGTACCGGGCGGAGCGAGAGGCTCGTCGTCTGGCAGGACGCTTCCGGGTACGCAGTGGCCAACGCGTCAAGCAGCTGGACGACAACGACGGCAAGCCACGTGTCAGTGTCATCATAAAGGGAGATGTGCACGGCTCTGTGGAGGCCATTCTAGATGTACTGGAGACGTACAGCAGCAACGAGAGCTGTCGCCTGGACATCGTGCACTACGGCGTCGGCAACGTGACCGAGGGTGATCTCGAGCTGGCCAAGGCATTTGATGCCATTATCTATGCTTTCGCGGTGGAGGCACCTCAGTCTAAGGCCGCGAAAGACGTTAACGTGCACAGCTACAACATCATATACCGACTAATTGACGACCTAAAGGAGCAGCTGAGCAACAAGCTGCCACCAGTGGAGGTGGAGGAGGTGCTGGGCGAGGCCAATGTCCTGCAGAACTTCTTCATCAACGAAGGACGCAAGGAGGTGCCCGTGGCCGGCTGTCGGTGCACCAAAGGATTGCTGAAGAAAGCGCAAAAGTTCCGCCTGCTGCGTGACGGAGAGGTAGTCTACGATGGTCCCCTTGAGTCCATGCGGCACCTAAAGAACGAGGTAGACACGATAAAGAAGGACGTGGAGTGCGGGCTGCGCTTTAAGGACACCAAGGTACTACCCCAGCCCGGCGACATCCTGCAGTGCTACACCACGCACATGGAGGCCCAGCAAACGGACTGGGATCCAGGTTTCTAGTCGATGTCGAGTGCCTTTGAAAAGCTGCCTCTGCTCTGTTATCGCCATTGTACATCGTATCTATAGTTTTCTATTAAATACTGTTTATATAAAACAATCCACTATCCGACTTCCTGTTGATCCCACTGCCGCCGCAGCCACCCTTCACCCACATGCTTAGCGCTTAGGATACCGATATACAGCGATTCCGGCGGCGGAACTGGCCGCGATAAGGGACGCGCTCTACCATCGAGAGCGACAGCGACAGGGCCAGTGGCAGTGGCAGAAGCGCCTCTAGCGCCCCTGGCTGTCCCCATGACGGAAGCTGCTCAAAATGGGTCAGCGCTATGCTAATTGGAGTTCACCCACACCAAGGCAGCGTCCGTAGCCAGTGGCCGTAGACCAGAGCGACTTCTTGCAGATAGCCGGCTTCCGTTGAGGCGCAGCCAATTAGAGCCTAGTCCTACATTTATGAATGGAAGCTTTTTATTTTACGCCCTGTACTCCATGCATATATGTGTGCAAATTTTCATAATATCAAGTGCGTTCCATATATCTCTAGTCGTTCCACATACTCTGACTACTGACTCGCCTTGAAATGTGGATAATTTTTCTGCTTTTAGTTTTTTTTGCGTAGCGACTTGTTAGCTAACTGAAGGGCGACTTTCCCTGGTTAAGTCCCGATAAGGCGGAGTGTAAAAATAGAACTTATCGCCAGGCTGCTTATATAACCGATTCTCAGGCTAATGGTGGTTTTCAAATTAAAGCCGGTGCCAGTGCCAGCCTCTCGCACAGTTCTTTCGAGCTTTCAAATTTCTTACGCACTATCAGCAGTTCTAATTTTCGGCGGAAATACTTGGGGTTTATTGTTGAGATTGGCTGTTGGATAAATACCATATATACATAGTTCTATTCAGCTATGTGGAATGCGGAAATCATCGTTCAGACATCTGGACTTTTCATGAATGAACTCTTCGAATTTCGTGATATCGATGCCCCGGGCTAACTGATATCCAACGGCAATGACGCTCGTGCAATGCCAGACTGCAATTATCCCACACCCACCATGAAATAGATCGGATCGGATGCCCAAATTAGTATGTGAAGCGGGGTGAAAATCAGAGTAAACACATCGCACATGTGTTGCCAGCAATTAAGGCACGAAATGCATATGCAGCAAGGATCGCCAAGGATCACAGTCGCCATGTGTTGGCTGGTAGCGGCGGCTCATTAGTCCCGCCAACTGATTTTGACAGCCAGTGGAGGAGGAAGGGCCAGTAAATCACTTTGCATCTTCGCACACGTGCAGGGCATGGAGATCAGTGAGAGTTGCCGGGAACCAGTTGCAGTCAGCGACCGGCGATGGGCGATCGGCAGACGGCGAAAAGTGCAGAAACCGCACTCGGCTTCAGACCCCAGTGGAGGCCGGTTGGCAAAGGATCTCGGATGTCGGATGTCGGTTCGCAGAGCCCATAAACTCGCCAGATTTATAACCTATACAGAAGCTCGGCACAGCTACAAATATTGCCATAGCAGCAGCAGAAGCCCCATCTCGGAACCGATTCAATTTGGGTGCGATTAGAGGGGCGGAAGCCGTCCTTTGTGGCGCTATCGCACTAAAGCCACAGCTCCAGCTATCGTCGCTGCTGCTCTGCTGCCGATCCCCTGCTACTGCCACTATCCCTGCTGCTTCCACTGCTGTTGCTGCTGCTGCTGCTTCTGCTGCTGCTTCTGCTGCTGGCAGTGGAACAGAATTAGAGCGATCGTATACGCTGCGACTCGATCAGTTGCTGGCGTGCGCTCTAACCCTGCGGGTGTGTGTCGATCGAGAAGAAGAACGAGTTCGCAGTCGACTTCCTCGCGAGGAGCCAACCAATACGAGACCGAACGCGAACGTCCTGCGGCAATGCGCAGGCGCAAAGTGTCGAACCCATTCCGATTCACAAGTGACAAGTGTTCCAAATAATTAAAACTCAAGTGTACCCCTGCCCGTGTCCGCCACTCAGGACGAGCCGATACAAATATTTGCGAGATAATTCCCGCGTAACGCTGCCAAAAGGAAGAAAGAGAGAGAGAGGCGACCATTACAACAAGGAGCCGCAAAATGGATTTATCGAGGCGGTTGTGGTAAGCATCCGACAAACATGTATCCATTCGAGCGCGACGGATGTGGCTGCAATCCCTGAAATTGATTCCCTTTGTGTAGCCAGCAAATTACTGTGTCAATGGGAATTTTAATTCCGTTTGAACTACATGCGCAAACACTTGACACGGCCCCCGACTGTCTGCTCCTGCTCCTGCTCCTCTTCGTGCTCTGAGGGTCCTGTCCACATGTGCGGATGTGGGCGGAGGTGTCGATGTGCCGATGTGCTGGTGTGCTGGTGTCCTGGCTACGTGCTGACTGTGCAACAGGCGCTCCGGTGTTGACACTGCGCGACTGCCATTATCCTGGCCAGCATTCTGTTTGCATGCCAAATTACATTGCCAACTTAATTGAAGTTTGTTAATGAAAATTGCAACATTTTTCAAAGCATTTTCAAAGCCCTCTTAATGTGCCAGTGGGTGCGCCCTGATTGCCAACCTTCCCCCTCGTCCTGGCCAAATGTTTCCATTAGCAATTACCCGCGCAAGTTGTATTAAAAGTGATGGTTATTTCAGACAGATCCTGGCCAGGGAGTTTAATAAATAAAATTAAATCAGTTGAACAGGACATAATGGGGGAAAAATAAGCAGCATCAGTTAGCTAATTTTCCCCGCAATGGCCAGCAGCTAGCTCAATCAACTGCCCCAATTTAACATCTCAATTTCCGGCAGCATGATTACTTCAAACAGCCAGATATGTAGATCGGTGGCCCTCCGCCCACTGCCCCAGAAACCGTGCCATTACCTCACCTGCACCTCGTCGACAGGTCTCCCAGCTCCTCCTCCACCTTCGCCGCCTTTGTTGGCTCTCCAAATGTGTGTGCGATTCCAAAAAAAAGGGAAAAATGGAAACCAAATCAAAATTTCAAATCGAAATGTAAATATTTATCCCAAAGAGTTGCGTTCGAACTGGATGATGCCCAGCGTAGGTGAAGTGCGTGCGCTTTGAAGTGCCCTCTCTCCCCGGAGGAAGTGCTTCTTCGATGAAGACCCGCAAGACACTTGGACACTTGGACGGGCCAGAGATACTAGTCAGAGCGGTTCAAAGTTGACAGCGGCAACAGCGGTGCTCTCACGCACATGCTGGACATATCTCTGGGCGAGAATCTCCAGCCCGTTGACCGCAGCGTTGCGTGCGTTTTATTTTTGGCCAAGCCAAAGCCATAAAGTCGCCGGTGCCCGACGCCGACTCGTAAAAGGGGCCAGAAACTTGTTCCCCGGCTGCCCAATAGCCCAAGAGGCAGTTAGCGCATCCATTCGTCAAGTTTTTTAAAGTTTTTCGCGAAAATTGTGCGTTAGCCACTTGAAAACGAAAATCTCTCTCGCAGTCTCAGTCTCAGTCCGCTCCACAGTCCGTTGTCAACGACAGGGAAATATCTTGGCTTCGGCATTGTTATGCCCCAACGAACAATAAAATATGGCCAACACATGACCCGTTAGCCAGAGTTTTGGGGACATGTGCCTGGTATTTGGGCTCGTCTAATCAGAATTCGCAGGAAATCACAGTTTTTCTCAGCAAAAAATCGAATTCTTTTTAATGGAAAAGTTCTTGAGAATTTAGAAAAAATGTTCACTGATAAAAAACGAATTTGAACGCTTGAAAATCAACTTTAAGGCCTCATTCCTCTCTAGGGAGAGTATCAAGCAGGCGGCCAAACGCAAAGCCCTCCACTGCCAGGTCCAGCCGGGTCAACACTCAGTCTGAGATACCTATGGCCATCATTATGTCTGTAGTTTAATGGTACAAACTAAACGTTTTAACGCACTCGGTAAATCAGTAAGCGAGTATCTTGTAGGTATAATCTCGGTATCTGTGTGTGGCCATTAAGTGGCCGCAATGAAGCTTACATTAAGCGAAACTTTGTGACTCGTGACGTCTTTGAACTTGACTCCAGCTGAGGTTGATGCTGAGGCTGAGGAAGATCGGGAAGAATTCGAACAGCACATGAATCTTTCTTGGAAATGAAGAAATGGGGTCTTGTGTATTCAATAAGATTGCCCCATCTAAATATAAGGCCTTACCTTTTGCTGATAAATTCTAACCACACTTGTTTGTTATGTTTTAAGAATAATATTCCGCGGAAAACACTAAATTTGGACCAGCAACAACAACCGTAGCCGGAAAATGGATGCAGCAAGAATAACAACAACAACATAGTTGCTGGCCAAATTGTTTATTGAGTGTGATCGGTGCGAGTCTCGAACTACAAGTATAAACAGTGAATTTCCAATTTTATGCTTTGGAAATGATACACGCAGAGCGTGTTGCCTTGAAACCAGAACTAGCCACTACCCACTAGCCACTAGACACACTTTTCGGAAAATCATGCACACGGGTGGGGCATTAACACAGCCATTGCATAATTGATCCTTAAAGGCTATAAATAAGTCGGAAAGCGAAATGTTGATCTAACGAAGTGGGTGCTTTCCTCCCAGCGAGTGTGCAGAATATGCACATTCTGTACTTGGATCCCTGGGGTTGGGGGTAAGTCCCCCGGAAATGTGTCTGCCAGGGCGGGGCATGTGTGCTAGGGCTGGATTTCTTTTCTCGGGAATATCGGATGATGCGGCAAATGAGCGGCAAATTATGCCCAGTTGCCCCTTTGGACAAACGCTCTCCTTGTTGTGGCACTGGTGGCAGTGGTGGCAGTTGCTGCAGTCCTGCTCAGCCCATTCCACGGCTCAATTACCTCCCAAGTTCATGGCGGCAATGTTGCACGCTGCATTGGCAACATGTGCTGCGGATCGGATCCGATCGCATCGCATCGGACCCCCTGTGGCAGCAGGGTTAATATCTGCGATATCTGCACACATCGCGTTCCCATGACTTAATGTCTTATGCTTAATTAACCAAAGCCGCCGACGGGGCGGCGTTTAATTGTGCCGTAGCCGTAGCCATAGTCCAGTGCTAAATCATAAATAAATGCGAGGGGCAAATACCCGGGCATCGCAGCCGAGAGTGTTAATGCTAATGCTGGGGCCGCACTCGCAGATATACATAGATACGGATCGATCAGCCGCAGACGGGGTCATCGCACCCAGCAACGCGGAAGATAAAAAGGATGCCCAAAATATGCCGCCGCCAAATTGCAGAGGCAGAGAATAAGATACATAACTCCGAAAAAAGAAAAGTCCAACAAAAAATAACAAAACAGCAACAACCAAGGCATGACTGCGAAAATATCCAAAAATTCTGCAGATCCAACAAGAAGGAACCAAACGATGCGTCACATGCAGTTAAATGTGCCTAAAAAGTTCTGCCTGCAACTGGGGAGCCACCGCGAAAGATTTGGGATGCGAAGCCAGCAGGAGAGGGGGCTGTGCACACAGAAAAACTGGCAAACCAGGAGTACAAGAGGTTACGTTAATTTAATTATCATTATATTAGCTGTCAAGATACAGAAAAGAGTACATGCAAAACATTCCGCTCAAACCTATACAGGATTGGGCGATAAAAGCTGAAACCTCACTTAATTTAAGATATATGTCTTAGCCAAAATGTGACTTTATTTTTTCTTGCTGTGCAGCAGCAACAAGTGAAATATTCGCCGCCAGTGCCGAGAGCCAGGCCAAAGCAAAAGACCAAAAAATAAAACCCATAAAAATGTTTTGACGGACGACAGGCGACGATCGGTTGCGGGGTGTTCTTGGGAACGTGATGCGCATCTTGATGACAGCAAATGAACGGAGTGCAGTCCAGGCTGATAGCCCTTAAAGGGTCAGGGACGTAGGACGCTCTTACCCTTTCCAGAGCTTGGCTTGCCAGCCTCCCAATCTGCAAAGAGCAACAGGCAACAGAGTTCGACAGAAGCTACTGGCTGCCACTTGGAGCACGCAAGTGAAACAATGAAGGAACCCGTAATTGCGCTATAAATCAATGTCTGCTCCACATTTTATCCGTCAGGTACTTGCTGACATGATACCATTTAACGCAATTGGCCGGGTTACCATGCCATTTGAAGGCTATTATAAATAACCGAAATTTGTGTGCGTCAGGCATCGGAGGAGCCTGCCTGAGCTGGAGCTGGTCATTGTGTGCCTTGGATTCGGACGAGTTGTACAAATTACGTCAGATAGTTTTATTATAATTTGTTTATAAATTGTTCGGTTTTTTAACAATATATCCCAGTTCTTATGGGCAGAAATTATGATCCAGCATAACTTAATTTCTATAAAAAGCAGCACAGCATTTCCCAGAAATAGCATTCGTGCGAGGAAAAATTCACCGAGTCTTATTTACTTTTCCGGGGTTTTTTATTCACTCGCTTTATTGGGCAGCCGAATAGTTGCCTCTTAATTATCCGCTGAAATACGCCAGCCCATTCGGCATCCTGTGAGCGATTTTTGCAATCCATTTTTTATCATGACTGTTTACACAGAGGCCTGATTAATAACTCCCACCTGCTCGCTGGCCCTCAGGTGAGTGCAAAGTTCGAGGGAGTGCAAAAGCTGATGTTTCTGGCCCACTTCTAGGCCCCCTGCTCGAGTGCTATTAGCCGTAAGTGAATACAACTCGAAGTCAAGCAGCTTGTTGCAATCTCGGGCCGAATGAGTTGGGCAAATAGAAAATTGCCAATGTTTGGCCGGGTGGGAGGGGTGGCTCATCGGGCCGGGAATCGCGACAGCGGCATTATGATGCCTCTAATTAGCTGCGGCTGCTCTTGTGACGCGTCTCCCGATGTCGCTGATGCTGCTGCTGCTGCGGCTCTCGCGGTGCTGCTGCTGCGACTTTGGCTGCTGCAACATGGGCCGTAAAAATTTGTTTACAATTCGAACATTTAGTTGCCGTCGCCTGACGGCGAGTGAAATTTATGGGTCAGTAAGTTGGCCAAGTGAAACGCAGTGAAACTATTTCCCTTTCTGTCTTCGCCTGCTCAGAGCTGTGCATTCTGTTTGCTCATTTGCACTGCTCGTTTGGCCAAAAGCGTGGCAAATATTTCATTAGGCAGCATTTGGGCAAACTTTGTTGTGCCTTTTGGCCCCAAAGCTCTGCGACTTTGTAGGCAAAGCCAGAATGTTGCATAATTTCCTCTCCCTCTGTCTGCTTTTCGTAAACACTTCGGGCCAGAGGCACTCTCCATGCGTGTGTTCATTATTTTCACTACTCAATTAAGGGAAATTAATTTGGAAATTGATAATTGCTCGGCCGGGCTGTGCAAGTGTTTGGCTGCCAGTCAAAATGGCAGCAGCAGCAACAGCAGCAGCACCAGCAACTTGCAACTGGCAGAGGGATCTGTGGACGTCGTCTCCCCCTCTCTGTGTGTGTGCGTTGCTTTATGCAAATGCAATTAAAATTTCAACAATGCAAACATTTACTTCCGTTGCAACAAATGTCGTCGCTCCTCCGGCCCTAGCCCGCATCTTCATAGAGTCATCATCATCGTCAGCCACAGCTTCGGCAGGAGCGGCAGCAGTAACGGCAACATGGGCCTCTACCTGGCCACACCTCAGCCACAATTTGGCGTTTTGCATTAGTCTGTGTTTGTCTTGCGATAATTGTGTGACTATGTAATTGTATTTGAACAAACGTGAGCAGGTGTGTGTGTGCCACACACAAGCACACACACACACACACTTTGCACTAATCCCTGCGACTAATGAGCTGGATCCGTGCTTAATTGCTGCCAAATAAACCTTGTTGCCTTTCACAACAACGAGGCTTATTGGGACTTACTGCCGCCTTTAAAAATAAACTTATTCGTAAAGGGATTTTTAATTAAATTGAACTTAAGTCATAGTTACCCATGGTTTCCTCTTAAACGATGTTAGAAGATCATTCAGAGCTGAACAAATATTATCCATTCTATTTGAAGCAGATTTTCAGCTCCTTTTCCTGCCACACATTAATCTACTGGCTCATATACTGCCTCCAGATGCACGATCCAATTCTGCAACGCGGCAAGTGGGGTGTATTTATACGCACTTCCAGTTGCTGCAATTAAATCAGTTGCATTTGCAACAAGAAATTCCTTTTCGTTTTGTACAATCAACATAAAATACTAAAGGGGCCAGCAGAAGTCAAATGGTTGCAGCTGGCAAGCTGGCAAGCTGGGAGCCATGGGAATTCCATCCTCATCAAAGGGCCCGGGAGCTGCAGAGGCAGCTGTGGCATGCAGCCTTCGATTGGCTTGATGGAGCTGCGTCTTCGGGAGCGTTGCCTTGATCAATTGGCATGGGAAAGGCTCGGGGAGTCACTCCTTGCTGGCCCCTGGCCCCCAGAGGGTAGTGGGTGGGGAGGCGGCCTCGAGGATGACTCATGTAAACAAAACAAATACAAAGTCTCAATGGTCAGGTGTGAAGTCTGGTCAGAATTTATTTGTGCCGAGGCGGGCATTGTTTGGATTTCGACCGAGGAACGCTTATTTTGGGGTTAACTTGGGGATTACTTTTTGTTTGGCATAAAATGATCCGTAATTTGTTTTCGGTCTTCAGTTTGGCGGCTAAGTGCACGCACTTGTGGAGTAAGTGGCGCAGATACTCGTAGTATTCTCATTGCGGCTCATTAGCAGGCGCTTTAATTTATTGCAGCCTTCTAAATAGAAAATCGGTATTATTCAATGATTGAACTAACAAAAAAACCTTGTGATGAATAAAGAGAATATTGGGAAATATCTGATTAGAGATTTATTAATCTATGTTAATTGTTTGCTTAAAAAACCATATAATAATGGTACCCTCTCCAGAACCTAATGATTAAGCAACAATGTATGAAATACTAGTTCTATAGTTATACTTTATATATGAAAAATCTTTCTAGAAATCGCGAGGAACTACATAATGTGGAATTTGAATTTCCACCGATAGTAAAATCGGAAGAGGGCTTTCCCATTTAGAGAGCACCATCCTAACCCCAGAATGCACTTGTTGCATGCCAGGCATTTGACTGCAATTACACGAGATCGTGAACAACTCCGACATGGATGCGTACTGCATTTCTTCTAGCCACTTGGAGCCACTGGAGCCAGTGGAGAGAGTGTGTGCGAGAGTGTGTATCTGTGGCCCGGATTCGCATCCACGCTGCAGTTGTTCAAGTTGACTGATAATGGGTGCAATTGTGAGGCGGCCGCTGGGGGCTAAAGGGGGCTAAAGGGAGCACTTTCCAGCACTCTCTCCGCTTCTATGCAGCGATTGCCCCTTAAAATATTATCACCGCTTAGAGCGGCCCGGCCCCACTGCCATTGTAATGCGGCATGAACAATGAACAATGGACTTGGTTTGCGCTGGGAGAGTCTGTTTAAGCGGCTCTATTTCTGGCCAGGAACGCCACTGCGGCCCGCTAATTGGCCCCCGTTGACAGAGGCTTTGATCTCGGGGGCTGTGCTAAATCCTGGTCATATATCAGGGCCAGAGCACGGGGTCAGGGATTTCGGGGCCGCCTCCAGACATCGGTACATGGTATTATCGTACGGTTTCCGCCGAATTTAGCATTTCCTCTGTTTGTTTGACATTTCTGCGGTGGCCTGACATGTGTAACTCACTCGATGTTTGTGCGCGTGTCACGTGGCATCCGCCGCATGTGGCAATAACAATGTTTTTCCCCCGGCCCTGTGCTGGCCCTGTGCTGGCCCCGGAACTGTGGACTGGTCGGGAGGATTTTGCGTAATCAGCAGCCACCGCCGACGTCGCGTATAAAATTGAAATCAAGAACGGGGACGCTAGCACTAGCCGGAGCTCTTGCGGTTTGTGCCGCCTCAGCAGTTTCCTTGGAACTGCTGGCCAATTAATGGAGCTGGTCCTGGCGAGGGTCCTGGCCGTGGCGCTGTCCTGTTTGCATGACGCAATGCCTGGAGGAGGCGACTGGGAGACGCCGCCCCTGCTCTCGCGGCGAGCTCAATGGACTGTGAAATGTGTGCCGTTGTCGGTTGTCGGTTGCCGTTGTCCTTGCCAAAGCAATAGGTGTCCTGGCATTGGTTTCAAAAGGGAAATGCGCTCAAATTGCATTAAAATGCCAACACAGAAGCATAAAAATTATGGCCACACTTGGCGCCCTGCCCCTTGGCGCTGCGTCTGTCATAAGCAGCACGCCTGCTGTGGCAAGGCAGCGACTAAGGAGCAAGGATGTCAGGAGTCAGGGACTCCGGACTGCGGACTGCGGACTGCGGACTCCAGAGGCGGAGCGCCATCAGTCGGAGGCGTCCAAGCGGAACGAAGCGAAGGCTCCCCGCACGCAGCGCTAGAAATTAAATTGGCAAGCCCCCAACAACGGATGCAGCGCGGCAGTGTGGCAGCGAGGCAGCGAGGCAGCGTTGCCTGCAACATTGAGCGCCTTTGACATATTCACGCAACTTGTCCTCGGGCAGGTCCTGCTCTGCTCCAAAAAGTCACAGACTGCGGCGTCGGATTGTCTGCGGCATAATCGTATATTCCCTGGCTCGGTACTTATTATTTTGCGGGCTCTGTCGACTCCTTCGACTAAGGAGTCCTTGGGCTCCTTGGGCTCCTTGGACGCCGTGCTTTCTTTTTGGCAAATCGGCAGGAAGCGCTGCTAAATTATGTCTTGTTTATGTGGCATTGCATATTTATGGTCCGTGCGGCGGCGCATAATAAAAAACAGTTACCGAAGAAGAAATTGCAAATGTTACTTGACCAAGTCTTATTCTATCCGCAATCCCACGTCACCCGCTCCCGCTCCACTCCCCTCCCCAAGCTGCATTGGCCGCAAAAACAAGTTCAATGTTTGCTTGCTCTGGCCCGGCGAGCATAAACAAGTTCATCATCTTGCCGCCGCGAAGCCCCACAAAAGTTTGTTTGTGCCCCTTCGCTGGCCGCGCTGGCCTGGTCTGGCCTGGTCTGGCCAGGTCTTTTGAGAAAGTCTGTCCCGGTCTGTCCCAAACCCTAGCTCGAGAGCGAGACCTCCCCCGTCCAGGCCATCGAGGGACAGCCTGTTGCTTCTCTAATGAGTTTGTCCAAGCATGCCACGGAGTCAACAAATATGTGCAACAAGTCAACACGTGACTATGGTTCCATGGTTTTAATGAATGGAACAGAGCACTGGGCGAGGCTATGTCTGGACCTATAAGTGTAACTGCAACGCTTCCTGTATCTCTTCCAGCTCAACTGCCTTGGTAGCATTCATTGTACTGGCCGGCATCCACGACTCCCAGAGTAGATTCGTAAGTATACCGCTGTAACTCTGAGAGGACTTACCTCTGATCCTCCGAACGTCCTTGCAGCCCGGACCAAGACAGAAGCGACAATATGGCGCCAACATGTATCTGCCGGAGAGCTCCGTGACGCCTGGCGGAGAAGGTGACGATCCCAACGAATGGACCGCCTGGAGCTCGCCCTCCGACTGTTCCCGGACCTGCGGCGGCGGCGTGTCCTACCAGACCCGAGAGTGTCTGCGCAGAGAGTGAGTACTTGCATCTATTAATTATATTAAGTTTGTTAATTGTTTTTGGCTTAGCCACTATGGGGAGGCAGTCTGCAGCGGCGGCAATCGCCGCTACTACTCCTGCAACACTCAGGACTGTCCGGAGGAGGATCCCGACTTCCGGGCCCTGCAGTGCTCCCGCTTCGACGACAAGAAGTTCGACGGGATCTACCACGAGTGGGTGCCGTACACGAATGCGCCCAACCCGTGCGAGCTGAACTGCATGCCCAAGGGCGAGCGCTTCTACTACCGGCAGAAGGAGAAGGTGGTGGACGGCACCCGGTGCAATGACAAGGACCTGGACGTGTGCGTCGACGGGCAGTGCATGCCCGTGGGCTGCGACATGATGCTGGGCAGCGACGCCAAGGAGGACAAGTGCCGCAAGTGCGGCGGCGATGGCAGCACCTGCAAGACCATCAGCAACACGATTACCACCAAGGACCTGGCTGCCGGCTACAACGACCTGCTGCTCCTGCCGCAGGGCGCCACCAATATCCGGGTCGAGGAGAAGGTGCCGTCCAGCAACTATCTGGCCTGTCGCAACCACAGCGGACACTACTACCTGAACGGCGATTGGCGCATCGACTTCCCCCGCCCGATGTTCTTTGCGAACTCGTGGTGGAACTACCAGCGCAAGCCCATGGGCTTTGCGGCTCCCGACCAGCTGACCTGCAGCGGCCCCATCTCGGAGAGCATCTTCATCGTGATGCTGGTGCAGGAGAAGAACATCAGCCTTGACTACGAATACAGCATCCCGGAGTCGCTCAGTCAATCGCAGCCGGACACGCACACGTGGACACACCTCGAGTTCAGTCCTTGCACCGCCTCCTGCGGCGGTGGAACCCAGACACGGGGAGTGACTTGCAACAACCGCCTCACTCTGGCGGAGGTTGACCCAGGCCTGTGCGACGCCAAGTCCCGACCCGCCGAGGAGCAGACCTGTGGCACGGAGCCCTGTGCCCCTCACTGGGTGGAGGGCGAGTGGGGCAAGTGTTCCAAGGGCTGCGGATCAGACGGCTTCCAGAACAGGACCATCACCTGCGAGAGGATCTCTTCTAGCGGGTAGGTGAAGCATTACAGGTACTTATGATAGACTTACTTGAGATACTTCCTTTCCAGCGAGCATACTGTGGAGGAGGATGCGGTGTGCCTGAAGGAGGTGGGCAACAAGCCTGCCACCACCCAGGAGTGCAATCGCGATGTCAAGAACTGCCCCAAATACCACCTGGGACCCTGGACACCCTGCGACAAGCTCTGCGGCGAGGGCAAGCAGACGCGTAAGGTCACCTGCTACATCAAGGAGAACGGACGCAAGCGGGTCCTGCCCGAAGAGGATTGCGTTGAGGAGAAACCGGAGGCGGAGAAGACCTGCCTCTTGGCGCCGTGCGAGGGGGTTGACTGGATTATCTCCCAATGGAGCGGGGTAAGTATTTCCCCATCCTATCGTGACATTCCCCGCTAAGCCCAACTCTCCTTCAGTGCAATGCTTGTGGCCAGAACACCGAGACCCGTACTGCTATCTGCGGCAACAAGGAGGGCAAGGTCTATCCGGAAGAGTTCTGCGAGCCTGAGGTGCCATCTCTGTCCCGACCCTGCAAGTCGCCCAAGTGCCAGGCGCAATGGTTTTCCTCGGAGTGGAGCAAGTGCTCTGCTGCCTGCGGCAAGGGCGTTCAGTCCCGCATCGTTATCTGCGGGGAGTTCGATGGCAAGTCCGTGACTCCAGCCAGCGATGACTCCAAATGCGACAAGGCATCGAAGCCAGAGGCCGAACAGGATTGCGAGGGCGAAGAGAAGGAGTGTCCTGGAGAGTGGTTTACTGGTCCTTGGGGCAAATGTAGCAAGCCTTGTGGAGGTGGAGAGCGAGAACGCGAAGTCCTGTGTCTGGCCAACGGAACCAAATCAATTAACTGTGACGAGTCCAAGGTAGAATCCTTATCCGAGAAATGTAATCCCGAAGCTTGCACTGAAGACGAAGTCCTGCCTCTGACAAGCACAGACAAACCCATCGAAGATGATGAAGAGGAGTGCGAAGATGAAGATGGTATCGAAATGGTCTCCGACAGCCTGTCAGAAGATGATCAGACCTCTGATGGTGTTGACTTGGATGGTGAATCACAGACGGAATCAACCATTGAGGCGGAAGAACTGATGTTAAGTGACAGCCCCGACTCAACTTCCATCGATGACTCTTCTTCCACTGGCACCACAGTAGAGGGATCTGGAGACGAGGATTCAACTACTGACAGCGGAATTTCCACAGAGGGAAGCGGCGATGACGAAGAGACTTCGGATGCCACCTCAGAAGCATCCACTGATCTGTCTAGCTCGACGGACAGCGACTCTAGCTCCAGTTCTAGCGATTCTAGCTCCAGTTCTAGCGACTCCAGCGATTCGACTTCTGAAAGCCCTGAATCCTCGGTCTCCGGCTCAGGAGACTCCACTGAAGTATCCACTGACTCATCAGATGTTTCTGATGGCTCCACAGATGTTTCCAGCTCCACGGAAGCATCGGCCTCCAGCTCTACAGATACCTCTGGATCCACGGATGATTCAAGCTCTACGGATGCTTCAGGCTCTACGGATGCATCAGACTCTACTGATGCATCAGGCTCTACGGATGCTTCAGGCTCTACGGATGCATCAGGCTCTACGGATGCATCAGACTCTACGGAAGAATTGGGCTCTACAGATGCTTCAGCCTCCACAGATGGTTCTACGGATGGTGTTACCGATTCCTCGGTTTCCACAGATGATTCAACTGACTCCTCGGACAAAACTTCTGATGTCAGTGAGTCTTCAACAGTGGGTGGTTCTGATTCTACCGACAACACAGATGGATCCACTGATAAAACAGAAATATCCAGCTCTACGGAGAGTTCTTCGGAGAGCACTTCTGACTCCACAGAGCCGTCATCCTCCACTGAATCCACTTCAGAGGATACAACCAGTTCGGATGCCTCCTCAACCACCGATGCTTCATCATCCACCGATGACTCGTCAACCACTGATGCCTCCTCAACCACTGATGCCTCTTCTAGCACTGAAGTATCTTCCTCTTCGGATATCACGGGCTCTACGGGACTGTCCAGTGATGGATCAACGACAGAGGCTAGCAGCACTGACAGTTCCACCGATGGTTCTACTGATAAGACCTCTGATAGTTCCACTGATGGTTCTACTGATAATACGTCTGATAGTTCCACTGATGCTTCCACTGATGGAACCACTGACGGATCCACTGACGGATCCACTGATGGCTCCACTGACGGCTCCACTGATGACTCAACTGACGTATCCGGAGATGTCTCCACCACCGATGGTTCCACAGATGTTACCGATTCCACTGCGTCTACTGAAGCCTCCGAAACTGTCTCTACAGAAAGCACCGAGACTGGTCCTACTGACGGTTCAACCACAGAGGGTAGCACCGTTGAGGATGTATCTAGCTCGACCAGCTCGACAGATACCTCTGATTCCACCACTACGGAGGACTCGTCTTCGACCGACCTTACTGGTTCCACAGAATCAACGGAATCCACCGCCTCCTCGGAGGCTTCCTCCACAGACGCTACTGAGTCTACTGAAAGCACTGAAAGTGCTGGAACCAGTGACACCACCGAAAGTAGCTCCACCGAGGAGAGCACCTCTGAGGGATCTACCGACAGCACAACGGAGGGATCTACAGACAGCTCTGTGTCTACAGACCTCGAAAGCAGTACCACCGACATCTGGAGCTCCACCGACAAGGATGACGAGACGAGCACTCCTTACTCCTTTGAGTCCACAGTTACGAAGGACAAGCCTCGCAAGTGCAAGCCTAAGAAGAGTAACTGCGCCAAGTCTGAGTACGGTTGCTGTCCGGACGGCAAGTCCACTCCCAAGGGACCCTTCGACGAGGGATGTCCCATTGTCAAGACCTGCGCCGAGACCAAGTTCGGTTGCTGTCTCGACGGAGTGTCTCCGGCCAAGGGCAAGGACCACAAGGGATGTCCCAAGTCCCAGTGTGCTGAGTCGCTGTTCGGCTGCTGTCCCGACAAATTCACTCCGGCCGAGGGAGAGGATGACGAAGGATGCCCCGAGACCACTACTGTACCCCCCACGACCACCACTGAGGAATCGACGCCGGAGACGACCACTGAAGTTGAGGGTTCAGGCGACTCGCCGGCACCTGAGACAGAAACGAAGTCCTGCTCCTACGCAGAGTTCGGCTGCTGTCCCGATGCTAAGACACCCGCCAAGGGCGCCAACTTCGAGGGCTGTGACGAGCAAGAGTTGGGAGCTCCAGGACCCGGAGGCTGCGGTTCGACTGAGCACGGTTGCTGCCCCGATGGCCGTACAGCTGCCGCTGGTCCCGACGGCCAGGGCTGCTCTCCCTGCTCCCGTGAGCGCTTCGGTTGCTGTCCTGATGCCAAGACCCCGGCCCATGGTCCCAACAACGAAGGCTGCTGCCTGGACTCCGGCTTCGGCTGCTGCCCCGACAACATCTTGGCCGCCCGCGGCCCCAATTTCGAGGGCTGCGAGTGTCACTACACCCCGTACGGCTGCTGTCCCGACAAGAAGTCGCCCGCAAGTGGATACAACCAGGAGGGATGCGCCTGCGAGACGACCCAACACGGCTGCTGTCCCGACAAAATCACAGCTGCCAAGGGACCCAAGTTCGAGGGCTGCCCGTGCGAAGCCACCCAGTTCGGATGCTGCCCCGACGGCCTCACCTTCGCCAAGGGTCCGCACCACCATGGCTGCCACTGCACCCAGACGGAGTTCAAGTGCTGCCAGGACGAGAAGACCCCGGCCAAGGGTCCCAACTTCGAGGGCTGCACCTGCTTGGAGAGCAAGTTCGGATGCTGTCCCGACGGCGTCAGCTCCGCCACGGACGAGAAGTTCGGAGGCTGCGAGAACGTCCAGGAGCCGCCCCAGAAGGCCTGTGCTCTCCCCAAGGAGACGGGCACCTGCGTCAACTACAGCGTCAAGTACTACTTCGACACCAACTACGGAGGCTGTGCCAGGTTCTGGTACGGCGGCTGCGACGGCAACGCCAACCGCTTCGAGAGCGAGGCCGAGTGCAAGGACACCTGCCAGGAGTACACCGGCCAGCACGTCTGCCTGCTGCCCAAGAGCGCCGGCCCCTGCATGGGCTTCACCAAGAAGTGGTACTTCGATGCGGACCGCAACCGCTGCGAGGAGTTCCAGTACGGCGGCTGCTTTGGCACCAACAACCGATTCGACAGCCTGGAGCAGTGCCAGAGTACTTGCGCCATCAGCGAGAGCATCCGTAAGTCCATCCCGCATCCTGATCTATATCCATATACATATTATTTATTCCTGTTTCTACTCCTGCAGCCACCTGCGAGCAGCCCGTGGAGAGCGGACCCTGCAGCGGAAGCTTCGAGCGCTGGTTCTACGACAACCAGACCGACATATGCCGCCCCTTCACCTACGGCGGCTGCAAGGGCAACAAGAACAACTATCCGACGGAACACGCCTGCAACTACAACTGCCGCCAGCCGGGCGTGCTCAAAGGTTTGAGATCTGATTTACTATGCTGCGATGCCTTGTTTTGGCAGTGGGTAGTGGGGATTGTTATTGGCAATGTCTTGCTTGGGTCCTTAAGTAGTAGTAGTAGTAGCGTTAAGCTTGATCCTGATTGCTTATCCTGGTTAATGGTATGTTCTTCCCACACTTTCCTTCTCCCCCGAAACTGCTTGGTTACTTGGTTACTTGGTTTATTGTATGCGCATGATTGCTTGTTGCCTGCTATGCCGACCTCCTGAATCTCCTCCTGAAACACCCACCTCCACCATCACCACTATGATCCCAACACCCCAGACCAATGCTCGCTTCCTAAGCAAACCGGTGATTGCAGCGATCGGCTCGCCAAGTGGCACTTCTCCGACAGCGAGAAGCGCTGCGTGCCCTTCTACTACACGGGTTGTGGTGGCAACAAGAACAACTTCCCCACCCTGGAGTCCTGCGAGGACCACTGCCCGCGGCAAGTCGGTAAGCTTTATGTGTTGTGTGTGCCGGCGGTTGCTTTCAATGTGTGCACGTCTCCGTCTCCCGAACACCTTGCCCTACTGACACTCTACCCCTCCAATCGCCCCAATCCAATCCAGCCAAGGACATCTGCGAGATTCCCGCCGAGGTGGGCGAGTGCGCCAACTACGCGGTTAACTGGTACTATGACATCATGGACGGGGCCTGTCGCCAGTTCTACTACGGCGGCTGTGGGGGCAACGAGAACCGCTTCCCCTCCGAGGAGTCCTGTCAGGCGCGTTGCGAGCGCAAGCCCGAGCCGACCACCACCCCGGCTCCCAGAGTCCAGGACATCTGTGACGAGGCAGCCGCCGTGGGCGAGTGCGATCAGTATACCATCAAGTGGCACTTTGACCGGTCGACTTCTGCCTGCCGTCAGTTCTACTATGGCGGCTGTGGCGGCAATGACAATCGCTTCGAGACGGAGGCCGCCTGTCTACAGCGCTGCAACAGACAGGAGCCCCCGGTTCCCGCCCCTACTCCGGCTCCGGCACCATCTAGACAGCCTCCTCCACCTTCTGTGGGTCAGTGCGAGCAGCCTGCTGCTCCGGGTGAGTGCGACCAGTGGACGGTCAAGTGGAGCTACAACTCCACGGTGGGTCGCTGCGAGCGGTTCTACTACGGTGGCTGTGGTGGCAACGACAATCGCTTCGAGTCTGAGGAGGATTGCTCCACCCGCTGCTCCCAGAACATAGATCTCCGAATCGGCGAGTCGGACCCACAGCCACAGCCAGAGCCAGAGCCGGAGCCAGAACCAGAGCCAGAGCCAGAGCCAGAGCCCCGTCCCGAAAACGACTATTCCAAGTGCTTCCTGGCCTATGAGCCGGGCAATTGCTACGAGAACGAGACCCGTTGGTTCTACAACAGCCAGGAGGGACTCTGCGACGAGTTCGTCTACACGGGCTGCGGCGGCAATGCCAACAGCTACGCCAGCGAGGAGGAGTGCCAGAACGAGTGCAACGACGCCCAGAACACCTGCTCCCTGCCACCGGTGCGTGGCCGGTGCGGAGAGCTCTCGCGCCGCTGGTACTTCGACGAGCGCAGCGGCGGATGCCACCAGTTCGAGTTCACCGGATGCCGCGGCAACCGCAACAACTTTGTGTCGGAGGGCGAGTGCTTGAGCTACTGCCGGGACCAGAGTCCAGTGGATCCCCAGCCACCAGCCCCGGTAAGACGATCACTAACTTGGCTTAGTATTAAGTATTAACTGAAGGTTTGTGCCTTTAGACCTATTCGGTGTGCGAGCAGCCCCCGGAAGCGGGCGAGTGCGACAACCACACCACCGCCTGGTTCTACGACGGCGAGAAGATGGCCTGCACGGCCTTCTCCTACAGCGGATGCGGCGGAAACGGAAACCGCTTCGAGACGCGCGACCAGTGCGAGCGGCAGTGCGGCGAGTTCAAGGGAGTGGGTAAGTCGGGGAGGCGGGGAGCTAGTGTTTCAGTGTTTCAGGTAATCTAATATGTTGCGTTAGACGTCTGCCACGAACCGGTGTCCACGGGTCCGTGCACCCAGTGGCAGACGCTCTACTACTTCAACAGCAGTCGACATGCCTGCGAGCCGTTCACCTACGGTGGATGCGACGGCACCGGCAACCGCTTCAGCGACCAATACGAGTGTCAGACGGTGTGCATAGCGGCCCGCGAGCCGTCGGCGGGTACCGCCAAAGGTAACATTTTGGGGGCGACACTTGGGGGGATCCTTTGAGGAGTCGTTGAGCTAACGTTGCTTCTTCTCCGTTCTTCTCCGTTTGCGTAAGTAGAGATCTGCCTGCTGCCGCTGGCGGTTGGCCGCTGCAACGGACCCGCGACGCAAGAGCGCCGTTGGTACTACAACGACGAGCAAGGCACCTGCATGTCCTTCATTTACTCGGGTTGCTCCGGCAACCAGAACAACTTCTGGTCGTTCGAGGGGTGCACGAATTACTGCGGAAGTAAGCCTGTCCTCCAACCTCTGCACCTCTGCACCTCTGCACCTCTGCAATCTGCACCTTTGCACCAGAGAGCACTCTACACTCTGCACCCACCCACGAATGCACCTCGCACTCAGACCGCTCACCCAAACCCGCTTCTCTTTGTAGATCCTTGCAGTAGCATCCGTAGTTTCGATTAGTTCACTTTCACTAGGCTTAAGACTTGCACGGGTTATGGGACTGGGAGATGTCCTTACTGAACGTTGATGTTATCCTTACTGAACTCCCTCCTCCTTCTCTTTCCGCAGAACCCGTCGGCAACACTGATAACAACGAGGTGGAGCAGGACCAGTGCGAGAGCTTCGCGGCCGAGTGCCGGGAGCTCCGCTGTCCGTACGGCGTACGCCGCGAGGCAGCCCGTTCCCAGCCGGAGTGCGAGCAGTGCGTCTGCGAGAACCCCTGCGACAGCCAGAACTGTCCGGAGGGCCAGCAGTGCGCCATTGAGGTGGCCAGCTCCGGCGACCGCCAGTTCGTTCCGGTCTGCCGGGACGTGAATAAGCCCGGCGAGTGTCCCTACCTCTCGGCCAATGCCAGCGGCTGTGCCCGGGAGTGCTACACCGATGCCGACTGCCGAGGTGACAACAAGTGCTGCAGCGATGGCTGCGGCCACCTTTGCGTGCGTCCCAGTCCTCCCACTCTTCCCCCCAGGACCCAGGCCCCGGTGGTCGTCTATCCGGGCGACACCAGGGCCGCTCTGGAGCCCAAGCTGCCGCAGGAGCTTGACGTGCAGACCTCCATCGGCGGCATCGCCGTGCTGCGTTGCTTCGCCACTGGCAATCCGGCGCCGAACATCACCTGGTCCCTCAAGAACGTGGTGGTGAGCTCTTGGCCCTTTACCGATTTCAGTTCCTGTTAGGCATTGTCGAGTCCTTTGCAGATCGATACGAACCAAGGCCGCTATGTCCTGACCTCGAGCGGTGACCTGACCATCGTCCAAGTGCGTCAGACCGACGACGGCACCTACGTCTGTGTGGCCAGCAATGGCCTGGGAGAACCCGTACGTCGTGAGGTTGCCCTCCAAGTGACAGGTGCGTTTAAAGTTTCTTAATAAGTATATCTTCTATAAGCCAAATAATTGGGATCTTGTTCAGCTTTAAAAGTATTATTTTTCTTAAGAGTTGCTTCTCCTTATTGTCTGTGCTTGTGATCCTGGAAAATCTAAACCAATTATGAAAGATTATATCCTTGGCTTTCAGAATAGATTTAAATTTAGCTTTAAGTTTTTACTTTGCCTCAATGTTAGTTAAGCTGTGAGATCCTAGCTTATTAATAGTTGGAGACCCGACTATGCCTTCGTGGCTTCCATCTGGTGTTGGCTTTATGTTACTAACTGCTTCACATTGCACAATTTGCGCATGCTGCCTGCTCTTGTAATCCCTGCTTGCAACTTGGTGACGGTAGCTCCCGTAGAAACCCCCGCCTACATATACGGCGACAAGAACGTGACCCAGGTCGTCCAGCTGAACCGTCCGGCGGTGATCCGCTGCCCGGCCGGTGGCTATCCGCAGCCGCATGTGAGCTGGTGGCGCAACAACCAGATCTTTGGCTTCAACGCCAACCGCGACCGCGCCGAGATGGCCCGCGACTACTCGCTGGTCTTCAACTCGATCCAGTTGTCGGATCTGGGCCTGTACACCTGTGAGGTGTACAACAAGCGGCGACCCGTGTCGCTGCGCGTCACCCTGAAGGCGGTGGGTCCTGCCCGGGCCCTGACCCACGAGGACGCCCAGTATCTGCAGTACGTTCTGGACCCGGCCACGGCGCCGGTCACCCAGCGCCCCAGTTACCCCTACAGACCCACTCGCCCGGCCTATGTGCCACCTCCCACCGGTAAGTAGAGCCTGTTGCATGCTTCTCCTGGCCTGGCATGGTTTGATCTGTTTTTGGGTGAAGTCTGGGGATAGGTATAAATAAGCGGAAATAACCTCTCCCTGTTGTGTGATTCGCAGTTAATGTCCATGCCGTTGTGGCTCTGGATCCGAAGAACACCTACACAGCCGGCTCAACCATAGCCATGAGCTGCTCCGTGGAGGGCTATCCGGCTCCGAATGTGACCTGGGCCAAGGACGGCGTGCCGCTGTACACCAATGACCGTATTCAAATTACAGGTGGGTGTCGAGGGCGTTCTACCAGACGCACCTTACTTTATTTTCCATAAAATTCTATAACCCACAGCCCAGCCCTATCGCCTGGTGTTGAGTGATGCGACCACCGAGGACACGGGCACGTACACCTGCCGGGCCAGCAATGCCTACACTTACGCCAACGGGCAGGCGACAGTGACCATTCAATGTAAGTGCTTAATTATTATTATTTAAAGGATATTACTCACGGGAAACCCTCTCCTTCCAGCTGTCATTCCTGTGGCGCCCGACTGCATCGACAATCCGTACTTCGCCAACTGCAAGCTGATCGTCTGGGGCAAGTACTGCGGGAACGAGTACTACCGCAAGTTCTGCTGCCGATCCTGCACCGAGGCGGGTCAGATCCAGTCGCCTCATCCCAATGCTCTGTAATTCCACGCCTTGCACCGAGCAGAGCAATGAGTATTTTTGTTTGATTTTCGCATTGAATTTGAGTTTGAGTTGAGTTTAGAGGCAAGAATAATTGGATCGACATTCTCGGGCAGCCCGGGAGAGCAGGATCGAGATCGAGATCGAGATGGAGCCGGGTGTCCTTCAAACCGCAGAGAGACCAAAAAGCCATAGCCATAGCCTACAGATCAAGAACGAACGAACTTCTACTTAGTATTTACTCTCTTCCAGGACAAAAGCAAATAGTATTAGTGTTTTTATGTTTGTGTTCCTATTTATTCTTGATTACGAGTAACCTTAAATTCAATACATCAAGGAAAGCGGCTAAAACGAATTTGCATTCTACTTTTTTCTAGTTCTACGACATTTCTGTGCAACGAGTAAAGCATTTAAGCCTAAAACAAATAATTGTAAATAAATTAAAAACACATAATAAAGAGTGCATATGTATAAACAACCCGACGCTTTCCTCATTTCCCCCTCCCATTTTCCAATTCAAAAAGGCCAGACCATCTGGCAACGCTGCCGGCCAAGGGGTTATTGATTTTCCGAGCTTTTCCGCAGCAGCTGTTCGCCGGAGCCTGCGCCCTGCGCTCCGGGGTTGATTGGAGATTGGAGTTGGGAGTAACACTAAACACAGGAACAATAAAAATTGTTTGTATTGCCGTCGCGTGCAAAGTAAATTTAAAAGTAAATTTAACCGAGTTCCACGGAGTCCAGCAGGTACAAAATGGAGGACAGCGGCATCGACAGCGAGGACAGGCAATCCAACATCTACGAGGACGGGGCAGCAGGCCTGCTGGTGAGTGATTTGCCAACGTTGTTGTTGGCCACCACCGAAACAATGCAATTTTCCTTGGCCAACGTCATCGTCACTGCAGAAAACGGCCAGCGGAGCCCCCAAACATATGTCGGATCTGGAGTTTGAGGTGGCGTTCAGGGGCGCCAGCAAGGTGTATGCCCCCACGACCATAGAAATCGATGAGGAAGAAGAAGCGGCCGCCGCCGCCGGACGGGGGCACGAGCCACCGAACACCTGCCGCATTCTGCAGCGCAAACTGGAGCTGAAGGTCGAGCGTGCCCGGCGGAACTACACCCAGTTCCAGGAAGAGCAGGTAGGTGGCCCCAAGATGGGTAATATCGTAAGTAATAACGTATTCCCACAGGCCACCAAGACACAGTCGTCCACCCTGATACCAATCAACCGACTTCCCATTCCGGGCGAGCCCGAGCACAAGCCGCTGGTGGACTACAAGTCCGAGAGCAGCGACGAGGCCGAGGAGATCTCCTTCTTCCCGGCCCAGCTGAAGCGGTCCAAGCGCCGCCAGCAGAACCACGAACTGACGGACACCTTCAGCATACAGGAAATGACCATTGACTCCGACCTCGAGTCGGACGACAGTGCAGGCACCCAGAATCTGGAGCTCCTGCTGCCCTCCATGAAGTCGACCATTCTGGACAAGTTCAAGAGCTGCTTCGGCTGCTGGCGGCGCAGGTAATGCCAGGCGGAGCGGAGGCATATCAGGCGGATCAGGCACAAATCACGTTATTGACAGGCACTAGCAACCTACGTACTTACTAATAATAAACTCCATTGCCACTACAGAGCTGTAAACATTGATTTATTTGGCTTTAGTAAAATCCATTCGATAAATATTAATCAATACTGAAGAGCGCGCTGTCTTTCACTTTTAGTTTACTTTTTTCAGGGGAGAGAATACTGGATTGGTTATATTTAAAGGAACCTTCAACCTCCTTCTAAAATTTGTATTGAATATGTCACATAATCGAATCATCTTAGGCTATAATATATTTTAGAGGTACTACTTACTACTACTACTACTACTTATGCCCTGGAATTAGTCGGACTCTTAATACTTACAATATAAGTTAGTAAAATGTTAGTCATTAACCCGAATTTTCCCACTTCAAGTTCAATGCTTTTACATTTTGTTAACAGCCAAAAAGGCTGCTACACATTTTATACTTAGGCACAATTTAATGAAGTAAAAAGAAATCCAAGAATAAAAATAATTTCAAACTATACTCAGTCTTGTATAAGGTATTAGGTGTCCGTGTTGAGCGTTAAGCAGACGCCCTGCAATATCCAGTGACTCAGATCCTCGGAGGTGGCCAGATTAGCCTCAAAGACCAGGCCTACGCCCATGGCATTCCTGCGCAGCGAAGTCGTATAGACGGGGGCCAAAAATGTGTTCTAGAAAAAGGATATTATTATTACTTAAAGCAAGTACACGGCTCCTGCCCCTTTTTAAAGCTTCCTTCGCAGCCCAAAAGCTTCCGCCATTTAAACTCGGAAACAATTAGCACACAGCACAGATGCCCCATTAGCTGGCTGGGCGGGAGCGGAAGCTGTTGGTAATTTAGTGCGATGCATTTAAACAAATATCAGCGTGGCCACGCCCCGTCCGCCGCCGCCGCCCCCGCCGCCCCGGGCATATGTAGATACAAGCGCACATTAGTACTTGTCACTGCCAGACGGCGACCCAGCCAGCTATCCCTGGCCTGGGTAACCCTCCTGACCAGGATAGCGTCCTTCCCCCGTTAGTGATACCAACCTGCAGCTTGAGACGGTGCGCCTCAATGGGCTCCACGGCGAGAATGGCCAGCTCCTCGACCAGGACCTTGGGATGGGAGCGCGCCAGCTGATTAGCGGCCAAGTCAAAGCGTGCACCCTCGATGTACAGACCGTGCACAAAGCAGCCCTGCAAAAAGTTGAGCGATTAAAATGCAAACAGAATTCCTAATTACGAAATTAGTGCCAGCCCCTAAGCCAGGAAGCTGGATGGAGCTGGGCCTGGGTCATCGTTTTGCATTTAGAATGTCCGGACAGGACAGGTTCGGATGGGATAACCACTCCACCTCCACCTCCACCTCCACTCACCGTCACTGGGCGCTCCTCCACGTCGTCCGGGTCTGCGAATTTCGTAACGTAGGTGAAGAGGGTGGAGCGATCCAGGGGCCAGGCGTTTCGGCGACAGGCAATCTGCAGAGGTGACCGGATGGAAAGGAATGGAATGGAGTGGCAATGGCAATGGGTAAAAGGTGCGACAATGCAGACTCACCTGCACCAGGGCCGTGAGATAGCTCTGCGGTATATGCAGACCCGACAGCCACATGACCAGGGGCTCGCCGGAGAGCGTCCAGTATTTGTATTGCACGGCCCGGAGCTTTTGGGAAAGAAGGGCTGATTAGTGGACACGAACTTACCTTGATTGATTTGGGGGGCCCAGCTGATTAATGAGCTGGACCAGCGCCTGCCAGAGGCCAGAGCCAGTGACGGAGGACGGCAGGACGGGAGGACGGGAGGACGAGGACTCACCCGCAAGTGCTCCAGCCAGCTAGCCAACTGTTTGCATGTTGCCGGCGCCAGCTTGCTCCACGCGCCTGGCAGGAGGCCATTGAACAACGAGTTGGCAATGTTGTCCAGCACATTGTCCATGCCGATTTCGCCGGCAATGGCCTGCGGAGAGCATGCAATTAAATTAAAAGGCCCGATGGAGGCACATGTGTGGGCGTGGCCGGAGTCGCTGGGGCCAAGACAAAGCCTGCAGCCTGCAGCCTGCAGCCGAGTTCATTTGCATTTGTAAATTTATTTTGGCAACAAAATGCAGCCTTAGCTCCGAGCTGTGAGCTGGGAGCCACGATCTCTCCCAGCGCCCACATTCAAATTTGGACATTGTTTGCTTGGTCGCCAGCCAACTTGGCAAATGCATAAACAAATGGGAAATGCAAAACAAGGCTGAAGGATTTATGTGCGGCCTTCATTGACAGGCGAATACGTGATAAGCCCCCGGAAGATTACCTTGCGGAGCAGCTCCAGCGTCTTCTTGATCCGCACCACCAGCAGATTAAAGCGGTCCAGCTCCTGCAGCAGGACCACGCCGGTGGGCGACAGGCTCATCTGGATCTGCTTGCGGATGCGCCAGGTCTCGAAGGCGGGCGGCAGCTTCTTCAGTATCCCAGCGGCCACCGAGTCGATGAAGTCGTCGCGGCTGATCCCGCCCGTGCCCTCACCTGCATGCGGCGAAATAAGGAGCATGAGTGCGGATTACAGCGGTGGCAGTGGCAGTGGCAGGTGTCAGGACAAAGGCAAGGAGAAAGCTGCAGTAATATATGCAGGGTCTGCGGCTTTTCCAATTGCCTGTATTTTTTATTGTATTTTTTCCTTTGTGCATTTCTTCCATTGCCATTTATTTCTGGTGTTTTTTATTAATTTTCCTCTTTATCTGGCACCCAAATAGGGTTTTTTCTCTGTTCGACGTTTTCGTTTTTGTTAAAGTGTCAATTAGCAAATACTAAAGCTCATGAATATGCAAATAATCGGAATTTTTCAGGGAGCTACGCGGATGCTAGAAGAGCATATTGGTTAACGAAGAAATACTGGATATTTAAAGTATTTTTTATTTAGCCAAAATATATTAGTTATTTACATATATATACACATATATTTCATGGCTTTTTAAGTCTGTTAGTAGGGCCCTAAGAGTTCCCTGCTGCTGAACCCTACTGGCTGCTCTGCATATCTTGGTGCGAATTCCGATGAATGGAAATCAAATTGTTAAACTCGATTTTTAATCAGTGGAAATATTTGTTCTTATTATTGTTTTTATTTACACTTAATGGTTGATGGGGGTGGGGAGGTGGCTCTGTTTACGCCGAATACTTTACCAGGATTGACTTCGGTCGGTGTCCACTTGGTCACTTCATGTGTGCGAATATATTTAAAAAAGTATTCCAAAATTGTATATACAATTATTTACAAGACCATACATATAGGGAAATATGCATGATTCGTGAGCGGTTTGTGTGGAAAAAAACATACAAGAGAGTGGTAGGTAGTGGGGGGCGTGGCACTCTCTGATGGCGGTTTTAACACGTTTAAGCCCGTAACGCAAAATTATCGACTTTTGTGTGACGTTTTCACCATTTTTTGGTAATTCTGACGGCGGTCGCTGCGGTGAGGCTTGGACTCGATTCGCTGCGATTTGCGGCAGGCCGATGAAAGTGAATGAATGCATATGGGAGTGGGAAGGGACAGGGAGCGGGACTGGATAGGGAGTGAGCATGGACAGGGAGCAGAGAGATGTGCCCTGCAATCTGAAAGGACGTGTGTGTGAGTACGTGTGTGAGTGCGGTTCTATTTTAATTTTTAATGTGTGCATTGCTGTTGGGCGTCGGCTATAATGGCGCATGCAATAAAGTTAATTGCAAAACCGCAACTAATTAATTAAATTAAATTAAAAATTCAACATGCCAAAAATACAACATAGCGTGGCGGCCGAGAGCCGAGAGAGCTCCGGAATGAAAATCAACAAGATAAAATGTAATAAACGGCTGACAATTGGCACACGTTGCATGCAAATTGAACCATTTACCAGCGCCACCAGGCAGGCTGCTCCGTATCTATATTACATTATTATCATTGCTTTTTTCCGACTCGAATTATCAGCGGATGGCCAGAGCGGGTGTGATAACTACGGCTGTGTGGGTTTGGGAATGCTATCTCGAGCAGATATGCCCGCAGGATCGAACATCGAACGGCGGTTAAATATTGAATGCCTCCGACCAGGTACCAGGCACCAGGCACCAGGTACCATGCACCAGGCCGGGGCATGCCACTCACCCGTCTGCGGCTGGAGCTCAATCAAACTGTTCCAAATGCTGCGCGCCGCCATTGTGTAATAACCAATTTCCGCGTTCGGATGCAAACCAAACACATCCGGTTTGTTGACCAGCGGCAGTTTGTCGATGTGCGCTATTGTCAAAGCATTACATATGTAAGCAGCCCAGGGATATCAACTACACCTATACTACTATACCTATGTAGTCCTCCTTCAGCACCGTCTCCTCGTCGGGCAGGCAGTAGTCGACGTTCTCGTCCTCGTAGAAGTGGAACTCCTTGAATTCGTCGAACAGAAAGTCTCCCATGTACTCGTTCATGTAGCAGTTGGTGATGCGTCGATCGAAGTCGTCGATGACCCGCCCGCCGTACATCACCTCGCCGATGAGGTACTTCAGGCTGTTCCACGGCAGCTTTCCGCCCATGCAGCGCGTGAGGTAGGTGCGCAGGATCTCGGTGCAGACCTCGAAGTCCGTGTCGTTGAAGTCGTACGCTATGTTCCAGCCCAGCTTGTCGTACTTCCGTCGCTCCTGTGGGAGGAGAGGAAGGGGAAACGTTTACACAGATTAATCGGAGTGCCTCCAACTGGACGATCAATATCAATTTGTTGCAACTGCTGCCACTGCTGTTCCATCAATTGTGCAACTTCGCTCTGAAAAGCTTTCAGCTGCTAGAAATTAAGAGATTAATAAATAAACAACGCCACACACTCGACCAGCTGGGCTCCGTCTGTAAATTGCGCTATCTACGGCTTACTGGGGCACTTACTTGGACGACGGCGTGGAAGAAGGCCAGCACATAGACCAGCGGGCGGAAGGCGGGATTGGAGCAGCTCTCGAGGCGCTCCTGACGCACTTTGAAGTAGGTGGAGCGCAGATTGAGCTTCAGGCCGTTGGGTGGCTCGGTGACCACTGCGGAAGAAAGGGTTCGAGTTAACTCGATAGTATTCCCAGAAGACCTAAAGCGAACTCACCCTTGAGGGACTTTTGCAAAATGCCAATGGGGAACGAGGGCGTCGGATCTGTGGTTATCCACAGCCTGAAGTCTGGGTGCGGATTCTCGATGCGGTCCAGATACTTCTCCAGCTCGCGCACGAACCTGATGAGCAGGTGCCCGTTCTGCAGCATCAGCCACATGCCCTGCTTGATGGCCATGTCCAGCAGACCCAGAGCCGCCTTCTCCTGGCCCTGTCCCAGCGAGATGTGGCAGAAGTTGGACATGCCGACGATCGCGTCCGCCAGCTTGATCAGGTCGTTGGTGGGATCCGAGCCGGCGCTGAGCACAAAGCAGACGGGAATCGTGCTGGAGGTCTGCTCGTAGATGGCCGTGAAGCTCACCACCGGCGGCATAATATAGAACTCGTCCATCGTCTCGACTATGTATTGGTTTATGCTGCGGAAGATGCGATCCACGCGGAAGCAGCGCAGGAACATTAATTTCTGTGGGCGATACGTTCGGCTTTAGACATTTTAATACCCCACAGTGACAATGAGCCGGCGACAGCTCGTCATCACTCCTGCATAGTTGGGCAGTAGCTGCTGCTCCATTGTGGCCATTGTTGCTGCTGTTGCTGTTGCTCCTGCGGTTTCCAGCACAACTCAAGTGCAAATTGGGCTCGCTTCGCTTGGCGCTTGGCGCTGGTTTCAAGTGCGACTGCGGGCGCAAATTGCCGCTCATCTAATGGTTTGGAAAATTGATAAAATATGGTAATGCACACAGACACACAGCCAGAGAGGGCGGCGGGAGGTCGGTGAAGAGACATCCATGTAGAGACACACACACACAGATACTGCCGGCATGCTGGCTGACAAAAACAGGCTGCTAATAACTTGAGAAGAAAATGTGCGCCAAAGTTGCAGGACGTAGCAAAAGTCGAGTAAAACTAAACGCCCAAAGTGCTCTGCTCTGCTCTGCTCTGCTGTGCTGGTGCGGTGTCCTCAGTGGGTGTGGCGGCTCTGGCCAGGCTTGTACATAATAATCCACTAGAAGCGAGCATAAAGTACGAAATCCAATAACGCTCAATGGCAACGGCTACAGCGAGGGAGCAACAGCAACAACAACAACACAGCCTGTGGAGGACCGGAGGACCTGGAGCTTGAGTTGGAGGAGCTCGTGGCCAGGACCACTCGAAGCTGAAAGCATGCAAAGCGAGTGGGTGAATACACAGCAGCGGCAGGGCCGGCACTTGCCTGGAATGCATTGCATTTGATGTTGTAGTCGCCCGGACATGCCACCTCCTCAGGATTCTCCAAGTCGAACCACTGGGCGACGGACGGGCCAGGACCAGGACCAGTAGTAGTTCATGGGCATTCGGATGACGATGACGACGACGATGGCGATGGCGATGGCGATAAGTGCAGGCAGCAGGCAGCAGGCAAAATGAGCGTCGGCAACGGAACGGAAGTCAGTGAATGCCACATGCCAGTCAGAGTCAGAATCAGAATCGGGGTCCCATCGACCATCCGAGTCCAAGTCGTCGTTGTTGTTGTTTATGGTTGTTGCCGTTGTTGTTGTGCATTTTATAGCATCGTCCACAGAGCAGTTCCAGTGGCAGTAGCAGCAATTTGATAACGGCATTCGAGTTGACGTTGACGTTGAAGATGATGCACCCAAGCGAGCAGCGGGAAAATCGGAATGGAAAATACCAAAATAAAAAGAAGAAAATATGGGAAACATGAACATTTAACAGTGCTCGGTTGAACCCCTCTTACGGGTCATAGCTGCGCCTTTTCTGGGCACTTAAATATTGGCTTAACTACACTTTAAGAGGGGGATTATCTGGGAGTCTAACTAGAAGGTTTCAATTAATTATAAGTTGTGCTTTAGGAAATAGTTAGTTATAAACGCTTCTTTGGTATTTGAAATCTTAGAATTCAGTCACCTATTTTCTCCCCTATGCAAAGCCAACTCACCTCCTTCCATTCTGCATTGAAACGACCAAAATGGTCCGGCAAGGTGCCGAAGGTCTCTGGGAAGTCAAAGGCCAGCTTGAGGAGATCCTCCCAGCTCTTCTCGGGCAGCCACTTGCAGGGATTGGATCGTTCGCTCTTGGTCAGAGCGATGCTGCCCTTGATGAAGAAGTCCAGCTCGGACTGCAGCAGGACGCCGTCCCGCTGGGCCAGCTTGGTGGCAATCTGGAAGGAGAAGAGCAGCTTGTGCCGCTCGAAGATGCCCGTGCAGCCGTAGCAATAGACGTTCTCCGTCAGCGTCTTGATGATGTTGTTCAGGCGCTTCTGGAGGCTGGCATCTGGCACGGCCTTGCGGAGGGAGTAGACGAACACGTCCAGGTAGGCGGCCAGGGCATACTGGTACATGCTGTTCACGGTGGCCATGTCCGAAAGGGCGAAGAAGAGCACGGCTCCCCGCTTGGCAGCAGGGCGGTAACCGTTACGCAGCACCTCGATGTCTGCCGCCGTGTCGGCCGCCAGCTTGAGCTGTTCCATCACGACGGCCGCCTTGGTCTTGGTGTTCTCCAGCGTCTCAATCAGCTCCGTGTTGTCCAGCATGTTGCCTGTAGAGGTGGCCAGCTCGCGGAGCAGGGAGTCCTCGAGTTGCTGCAGCAGCTGCTTGTTCTCGCTGGTCTGGGCGATGAGGAACTCGCGCTGGGCCTCCAGATCGGGTCGCTCGGTGCCCACCACTACGCTTAGGAGCTGGTCCTCCAGACCCGTCTGGGTCACCGTGTAGTTGATGACCAGCGCCTTGGCGTACACCGCCGGATCGAACTTGGGGTTGGAGAACTTGGTGGTGAGGTAGACGCGGAAGCCGGGATCCCAGTCCACCTCCTTGTCGCCCAGCATGACGAACTTGCGGCCGCCCTGCAAGCGGATGTTCTTCTGCAGGATGTCGTCGATCACCGGGTCTATGTAGTCGTCTACGTCCTCGAACAGGACGGGCGTCCCGTACATGATGGCCATCTCCAGCTGCTTGAGGAAGTCTGAGTCGCCGAAGGAGAGCACCTTGAGGTTGTTGCGGGTCTCCTTCTTGCGGATCCACTGCAGCGCCTGCAGCTGGGGATCGATGCAGAGCGGGAAGCGGGAGGCGCGCATTGTGAGGATGCCGTTCTGGATGGACAGCTCGTCCGGCGGCAGTCCCTCATTGCTCCACTGCGAGATCTCCACGTCGGTGGTCAGGTAGGCATCGATCCTGAAGGGCAGGGAAATGGGAATGCCCAGGGACACGATGTCCTCGAGCCAGTCGTCGAAGACCATCGTCTTGCGGAACTCCCAGGTGAAGGCCCCGGTATAGGCCAGGAATGAGGCGCTAATCAGGCACATGCCCACACTGTCCGTCAGCTGCTGCCCCAGACTGGCCATCTCCTTGCTCCAGCGGATCAGCTCGGAGGTCAGGCCGCTGATCAGCTTGTCGGCGGCTATGAGGCGCCGCTCTGCCTGCTGCATCATCTCGATGAGGGCGCGCATCTGCTTCATGGACACAGCGTAGTTCTCGTTCAACTGCATCAGCTTCTCCTCCAGCTTCTGGATCTCACTGTTCAGGTGGTTGAGCAGCTTGATCTGCACCTCCTGCTCCTCGACGAGGAAGTCCAGGCGCTCCTTCTTGGGCTTGACCTCGCGATACACCTCGAAGAAGCCCAGCACGGCCTTCACGAACTTGAGCAGGCCCGCTCCGGCAATGGAGATCTTGCCCATGTCGTCCAGGTTCTGGGTCTTCATGTGCTGCCGGCACTGAGTGATCTGCTTCTGGGTCAGGGCCTCGCAGTCCATCTCCATCAGACTCTTCAGGAAGTTCACGTCGCTCATCATTCCCTTGGCCGACTTCCAGCTGATCTCCTTGATGCCCTTCAGAATGGCCACGCACTCGCACACCACTTGCACGGCGGCCGGGGGCGTGGCGAAGGATCGAATCTCGGTGATCTGGGCCTTTTCCAGCTCGGACAGGGCCCGCCTGGCCTCCTCCAGGGCAGGCATGGCGTCTGCCAGGATCTCCTCGGCCTCGTCCTTCTCGATGGCAATCTGCTTGCCCTTGATCTCCACCTCGACGGACTTCTCCGAGGCCTCGGCCTTCTTTGTGTTGGCCTTCTGCGTGGAGGACTCGATGGTGACCAGCATGGCTTCGCACTCCTCCGAGGCGATCGCCACGTTCTTCTTCTGCTCCGTGACAATAATACGAAGCTCGTCGATTTGAACGGATGCCTCTTCGATCTTCTTGATGCCCTCGCCGAGACGGGAACGCTGCTGTGTGATGAACTTCGCCTTCTCCTCTGCAAGGATCAGTAGTTAAAGAATATTATATTTCTTCTTTCTATAGAAGGAACATTAGTACATACCCAGCAATCCCCTGTAGGTGTTTATGTAGTCCAGATAATGCTTTGGCGTCACAAAATTATTACGCCTCAGTTTGGCCAAGTAGTCCCTGGAATACTGCTGTATGGTGGTGTGCACATGGACCACATGCTCCACTATGGCGTCGCGATGATCGGCCGGAATCAGGGCGTGCTCGGTCAGGAAGAGCCTGGCCACTGCGTACAGTGCCTGACTGGGCCAAGGGAACACCCAGTCGATGTAGGTGCTGCCGATGAGTCCGGGGAAGTTGCGGCAGCGATTGCGTAGGGCATCGCCCGCCGGTGACATGCAGAGGACTACGTGCAGGTTTTCAGCACAGGTGCGCAGGAAGTAGCCCCAAACGGCGTCTCTGTGAAGGAAGATATTTATCAGGGAAGGAGCGACAATTATCGAAGTGAAATGTATTACTTGGAAGCAGAGACCCCCTCCTCCTCGGCAAACTTGCGCACTTGGTTAACGATGCCATCCTTGTCCTCATCGGGAAACAATGCCGGCACTTGGCCAACGGTCAGGATGTTATTGATCAACTCCAGGAAACCCTCTTCAGCCACCTGGGCTGCGGTGAACAGGAAGACCACCTTCTTCCGCTTGACTCCTGCCATGGTGTAGAGGACCTTGAGGTCCTCGCGGAAGGCAGCTTCATTGTAGCCACGTGATATGGTGATCTCGAAGACTTCGCATTCGGCGGCGAAGGCGGCCAGCCGGGTCACGCACTTCTTGCCACTGCCGCCGACGCCGATGAGCAGCACATGTCCTCGATTCATGCGGAGCGTGCGGTGGACGCGGGTCAGATGCTCCAGACAGTCCTCGAACAGAACTAGGGTCATCTTCTGCTTCCGCTCGCAGTACTCCTCCAGGATCTCGGTGAACAGGAAGTACACGGAGTTGTAGTCCAGCAGATCCTCGTATAAGCGGGGCTCCGATTCGTTGGTAAAGTTGCGGAAGTCTCCAAAGAGCAGCGGATCACGCAGGACGTAGTCCTTGAGCGAGAGAATCACCGGGGGAGCTTCCTCGCCCTCCTCCTCCTCTTCGCCCTCCTCCTCGCCGAAGTCGGTGTCCGTCCTGGACGGCTCGTAGAGGAGGCGAGCCTGGGCTTCCGCCTCGGCTGCGTCTGCGTCAATGAATCCATGCTCCTCTTCGAAGGAGGGCGGGAATCGATCAGCCACCTCCATGGCCAGATTACGTCGCACAATCGTGATGTCCTGGAATTGGATTGATGGTGATGATATATCGGTAATCTGGGAATCGGAGGCATGCTTACGTTGTCTGCTATCAGGCGGTCACAGATGATCCTGGTGTACTCGTTGCGCCACACCCTGATTAGGTCCCGCAGGGTCTTGAAGCACGTGGGCTCGATTAGCAGCAGGCCGGCAAAGATTCGCGACAGATCCTTCAGATTGAAAATGTAGTGGAACTTGGAGGGCGTGGGCGGCAGATCCGCAATCACCATCTGTGGGTCAGGAAGCAATTAGCGTAATCAGACTGGGCTCTACATCCTGCAGGGCGCCGCCCTCTAGGACTCTAGGACAACACCCGGCCGGGTGCTGGGGTGCTGCGCCACACAAATCAATTTTATCTCGACTAGCAATATGCGTTCACCCGGGACGCAAGGACCTTCCACACGCCCTCGGGGCCGTTGCCAAGTTGCTGAATTTACAGCCATTATCGAGTTGCAGCCGCCGCTCGCTCCGGCAGCAGAGCGTCTGAGTAACGGCAATTCTATTCAAATAATTCATTTCACTCCATTTCGTGGCGCATTAATATCCTTGCCCTGAGTGTGTAAGGAAGACATACGAACTAGGGAGAGTCCTGGACGCGGTTGGACTAGGCAGGGGGTCTCTCTCTCTCTCTACAGGCAGCAGGCAGCAGGCTGCAGGTGTGAGTAAATCATTTTACCCCTTAAACATTTTCGGATATGGGGCGGAGGGAGTAGGACGTAGGACGTAGGACGTAGGACCTTGGCTGCTTGTGGCAATTGCGGCGACAAATGCATTTTTATCTGCACGCAATGAAATGCGATAATATTTTAGTGTCAACAATTGTTAAAAGGACCATAAACTAATGCCTCTGCCCCAGCCACGCCCACTGGCTGCGCAAAAGAGCCATCCACAGTTCAATACTTGAACATAATCAAATTTCGCTCCGGACAAGATATTCCGGCGAAGATAGGCAACGAGCAGCCAGTACTCAGTATCCAGCCAACACCCAGCACCCAGCATCCAGCCAGGCAGACGCAGACATGGCTGGGGCAGAGGCCCAGATACAGATACAGTCAACTAGGCAGCCGTCGAGGCGGGTGACCATTGTGAGTGCCGCCGAGTGGAGAGGATTGGAGTGGAGCGGCAACGGCTACGGCTACGGCTGCGACTACGGCACTGAGTTGCACTCGAAAAAGCAATGGAGCAGCCACGATTGAGAACAAGGACGATGGAGAGGACGAAGCTCAACGTCGCAGTGCATTACAGACCATTGAATAATTCCCATTTCCATTGTACACAGGGCACAAGGCACAGGGCAGAGGGCACGGCAAAGCAGATTATGAAAAATTGTCGATATTTGCATATGTAAATCGAATTTCATAAAATTTCTGACAGGCCTTAAAGCATATTATTCAGTGTGGAATTGATTTCTTCTACTGAATTTCCACAGAATGCAGTCAAGGTGTTTTCTTATATTTAAATGAACTCAACCGAAGTCAGATAAATATGCCTATATGGGTGTCGCAGGCGGATTTGGCATCTTAAGCCCAACTTACCTTGAACAGCTTCAGAGTCATGTTGACAATCATGTCGGCAATGGGCATATAGCAGTCCTGGAACTTCACGAATCCCAAATGACCCTTGAAGATGGACGAGTAGATCTGAATGAGGGACTCGTCGTTGGGGAACACGATGTTGTAGGTGGAGAACATGCTGATGAAGCGCGGATCCACCTCGTTGCGGCCGCCGCCAGCCGTGCCCATGGCAGCGTAGAAGGTCAGGTCCTTAAACTTCTTCCAGTTCAGATCCTTGTCGCGGTCGTACATTCCGCCGCGCTCGAAGAACAGCTTCAGCAGGGCAATCGGCTGCTGGGTTCCGTAGCTGGAAGGGAAGGCAGAGAGCAGAGAGTAGGGAGCAGAGCTCGTCAGCATCGCACCATCTTCCTGCCATTACACGGAGTACTCACTCATCCACCTGCGGCATGTTCATGTCATCAATAAAGCAGGCAATTCTCTTGCCCATCGGTGGCCCGTACGTATCCTTGGTGCGCTTCTCCACGGCCGCCTCCAGGGTGCGCTGCACATCCAGCGACGAGGTCCTCGATGAAAAATTAATATTGAGTATGACCTGAAAGGATGCGAAAGGAGGAAGCGCCATGTTAGTCGGCGGCGCGACGTTTGTGCGAGAGATTTTTCAATTACGTTGGTAACCGGATTGAGATTGCGCAAATATTGCATGATGGTGGCCGTCTTTGATGTTCCAGCCTCGCCGACGAGCAGGACGGGTCGTTTGATCTGCAAACGGGATGGGGGAGGGTTAACCGAAATAGGGACAAACATAAATAAGGCATTCCGGAAGCGGGGGTATTGACTTTCCCAAAGAGACACCCATACGCGCGACACTTACCTCGCTCATCAGTGCCAGGGCCCGGTTGACGCGCGTGTTGTCCACCGTGGGCACCAGGATCTCGCTGAACTTCACCGACGGGTCGTGTGTATAGGGCAGCACCACCCACTCCCAGGCCTTCCACACGTTCTCCTTGACGTCCCAGAAGTAGTCGTAGAGCGTCGGCTTGTTCTGCGGAAACTGTCCTCCAGAGGCCGGATTCTCCGGCGTGTCCTGCACCAGCGGAAAGCCGGAAATGCGCTTCATGAACTCATCGAAGATGAGCTGGTGCTTCTCCAGCAGACAAGCGCCCATGGAGCCGTAGACGGCCTGCAGGAAGCAACACTCCAGGGTGTCCGTGTTGTACACCTGCGGCACGAGCTCGTCGTAGTTCTTGCCGTCCCCGGGGGCGTAGTTGGGCAGCAGGGCGTCGTAGAGGTTGCAGAACTGCGTGACCATGTTGAGGTCCGTCTGCATGATGACCAGCTTCAGCGGATTTCCCTGCGTGGTGCCGTCGAGCCCCTCCAGGATGAAGGCGATCGCCTGGTTGATGATCTTCTCGAAGAAGTCGTTCAGCAGCTCGCGCTGCGGCTCCGGCCGGGTGAGCACCCAGCGCTGCCAGTACGGACTGTAGCGCAGGTTCTTGGGGTCCACGTACACCATTCCGGCCCGGGAGACCGTCGCCGGCGAGGCGTAGTTCAGGTTGCCCACCTCGAAGAGCAGGGCGCAGTAGTTCTCCAGCCGGATGCGCTCGCCATTCGCCAGTGTCAGGAGCTTGTTGTCATCCATCACGGAGTTCATGTTCTCGATCCACAGAGCATCCACATCTCCATCGAAGCAGGCGTACCGTCGCTCCTGCGGTCGAGATGGCGTGGGGTTGCATTAGCCTAAGTGCGTTATACAACGCCTGTCACCGAAGTCACCTAGACCCACCCCATCAACACTGTTCCCTGCCCCCCACGAAAGATTACTCTGCAGAGCCGAATAAATGGGTCGAATGAGAGGAGCTGGATGGCAGCATTCGGGTGTACAAAAAAACGAACGGAAGCCACGATTTTTGTTTGAAATGTACCCTATAAAATCGCTTAAAGGGCTCTTGATGGTTTAATGATACTTTAGTGGCATGGAAAATCGTACACAAACCAAACTTACGCAAAAAATATCTTTAGACAATATTATAATTGAATTTCTAAGCAAATACAAGTAGGAGTTATTTAATTTTTTAGTTTACTATACTTTTTCTTTAAACTAAATAGATTTAAAACCCATTGAATGGATTATAACATTTCTTGTATGTTAGTTTTCTTGATATATAATAAATCATGAAAATATTGGCAAACCTATTATATACAAATATTTTAAAGCTCTTTCCACCTGAATTCTTTCCTGAAAAGCATATACCCACCCACCTGGTAGTTATGCAATCCCGGCTTATTACTGTATGAACGCGATTTCCGCATGAATGATGCGGTGCAGCCACCAAGCACCTGCATTTGAGCCCGGAGCCGAAATGACACTGCGCCGGGTGGGTGGCTGCGGATTCGCTGATGCAGCACTTTAATTCCCGTGGGACTGGCACGAAGGACGACTCCATTTTTCCTGAACCCCTGTGAGCCCAGGTGTCTGGCGCCCAAGCCTCCCTAAACCCGCCCAGCCCAAACAGGCTCTCACTTACCTCACGCTCGATCGGCTTATTCATTTCACGGAATATATTTGAAAACAATCCATCAATCCAATCCCTCGTTTCCATGTCCAAGTAGCCGTATAATTCAATGACAGAAGAGGCCTGCGGGAGAGGAATATAGTAATAATGAGCCAAGTAAGAAAAATCTGCTGGCAGATGCCGAATGCACAATAATTAAAATATATCCATTGGTCAAATGCTTGGATCGAAGTTTGATTGCTTCGGAATTTCTGTGTCCTTGCACTCCATATTGCATCGCAACTAATTACAGGCCAAGCAATTGAACAATTTCACAAGCACTTAACATCTCACATTTGCAAAAACGAAATGCGAAAACACAGAGAGAAGTGCAATTTGAAGGCAGGACGGACAAAAGGACCTGCCCAAAGCTCATAAAGGACAAGCCGGACAAGAAAGAGGACTGCGAAATAGAGGAAACTAAAAATGCTCGCAGGGGGCGGCAATTTGTGCGCCTGTGTGGGTTTAGGGGATGGAGCAGAGGTCCACTTACCTTGGGGTTAAGCACAATGCACTTGGTGGGCAGGCCCATGTGGGTCTGCGCCTTGACCAGGGCATTTATGACGACGGTCTTCCCGCCACCTGTTGGGCCCACCAACATGGTCGAGTGCCGGGTCATCATGGTCTCGTACATTTGCACCACCTTGTCCTCCTGCCAGTGCGAGAACGAGGGCGAAGGCGTTGCCGTTGTTGGGATTTAGTTGTCATAAATGATGTTGCCGAGCAGGAGCAGCAGCAGGAGCAGGAGCAGGAGCAGGAGCATGGCCAGCAGGGTGACATTGCATGTCCAGCAGTTGTCCATTTCCGGCAGGAGCCGAGCAGGCGAGGTGGCCGACATTTGCGCAACATTTTGTTTGATGAAAGTGGCAAGGATTTCACCAGGAGTTCGTGAATGGCGCAGATGAGGGAGTTGAGGAGAACAAGTAAAGGAAAATTGTATTAGTGAAAATTGTCAGCTGGAGAGAGCTCAGGCTACGGTGCAGGGCAAAGTTGAAATTGGATGTGGGGCCGGGCAAAATGCTTTGTAACATTTCCTTCATTTGCGATTATGCGACATGGCGCAATTTACAAAGTGTCAAAGTGACGGCCGGAAGAGTGACATGGCCGACTACGGTTTGTTGCCACTGTCAACACGGCAGTGACAGGCAGGGCACATGGGAGCTCATGGGGGCACTGGAACGCACCTGATCGGGCAACAGGATGTAGCCATCGTTGACCAGAACATGACGCGTGGCGGCGTTGAAGTCTGGGTAGCCGATACGCGGGCAGTCGATGCCCGGGAACAGGTCCTTGATGAGTCCCAGGAACAGCGGCACATCCTCGAAGACGAACTTGGGGAAGTTCATGTCCCGCAGCACCCGCATCAGCACCACAGCCTCGGGCAGGTCCTCCGACTGGCGCTTCATCACGCCCGCCATCCGCAGCACGGAGTTCAGCGATCTCAGACCCCAGTCGTAGTGGCACTGCTTCGACAGCTGAGCCTGTGCCAGGGAGTACAGCACGGTCATCTTCTTGGCCAGCACCTTGGCCGTGAGGAATCCGTCGGAGAACAGCGAGATCAGGCAGATCAGCTCCAGATCGGGCTTGATGCAGGTCACCGGTCGGAAGAGGGCCTTCACCGACTCGGGCAGCTCCGTGCGACCAGCGTAACCAGGATTCATGGTAACAAAGACACCGCACTTGGGATCCAGCTTAATCTCGACGCCCTCGAACTGAAAGACAATTAGTTTAATTTAAAGTTTCCTTTAAGATTAGAAATAAATCCAATCATACCATAAACCGTTCCAGCTTCCGTATCAATCCGTTCCTGATGGTCTGCAACTGGGTGGATATCACGCTGAGCACCGAGATGTCGATGCGGTTGAACTCGTCAAAGCATCCCCAGGCGCCGCACTGGACCAGACCGGAGAGGATGGTGCCCACCGCGCGGTAGTCCATGCCCTCGCCGCAGTTGGTGACCACGCAGAGGAGGCCCATGGCCTTGGCCAGATCCTTGACGGTCTCGGTCTTGCCCGTGCCAGCAGGTCCTGCCGGTGCTCCGCCCAGGTTCATGAGCAGCGCCTGCGTGATGGTCAGGTAGATGCGGTCCGTGAGCGGAGTGATGACCAGGCGTCCGTTGAGCCCCATGTACTCGTAGCCGAAGTCGAAGCTGCCGGAACACTGCAGGACGTGCAGGTTGTCATAGAACTTCACCCAGTAGAAGCGCAGCTGGCTCTCCCAGCTGAACTCGGAGGCGTCCAGGACATTGTCGCGTACAAAGTTGTCGATGATGTCCCGCGCATGGACGTCCACGGTGCACTGGGCCTTGAACTTGAGCCGATCGTTCCGCGACAGATTGGAGCGCACCTTGAGGACCAACTCCTCGATCTGGTAGTTGTTCTTTCCGAGGAAGTCCTTCATGGCTCGCATGTTTCCGTGGTTCTGGGCCTGGTCGAAGGCCTCCTCCACCTCGGCGGTCCACCAGACCTGACTGGCGGCCAGGCCCACCATGCCCTGGTAGTTCATTAGCCAGTCGGGCCTGAGAGTCGGAAGAAATCGAAAGTGCCCAATGACTGTCAATTTAATACAATTGGCCATAAATATGCTCGGCCATGCGCTCCACGGCTTAAACAAAATAATAAATCGCGCAAAATGACAAAATTATACAGTCCGAGCCGGAGTGGGAACTGGCTCAGGCTCGGGCTCAGTTCGAATGCCGCAATGTAAATCGCTGGCCATAAAAGGAATTGGCTGCCGAAGTGTCACTCCGGCCAGGACGAAGGATGCGAAGGGAGCAGCAGGGAGCAGTAGCATGGATTGGGTAGATGGCATAAAATATGTTTTATGCCCAGCTGACGGTGGCACTTACCTTGCAATTTGCAGATCTGTGCCAAAGTCGTAGATGGCCGTCTTGTTTATGAAGCGGTTGGAGCGGCGCATTTCGTCCAGCACATCGTTCATCCAGTACTCCACGCGACCCGCGGCCCTGGCTGTTTCCGGTTCCACCACCGGAAGATGGGGCAAGGGAGAGGAAAGGAAGACAATAACCGCATAAATAAACCCCAGTTGCCAATATCAATAAGTGTATACAACAACAATAAAACGGCAGGGGCAATAAGAGCAGAAGAAGCAATCATCTCCAGCCATGCTGATGCCCATGCCGATGCCAACTGGCTTCAAATTAATTAAAAGAAATTGGCCAGCCCCAGTCGGGCCCAGTCAGCCCATTGAGCCAGGAGAAGCCAGCAGACAATATTGCCATAAAAAAGTTCAATTTTAAAATTGGCAATCAGTGCGTGGAGCTCTGAATGCCGAAATACCGAATACCCAATGCTGGATTGTCCCGGACTCGCCGAGCTGTACCTACCGCTTCGGCGGAACTCCATGACCTCGCCCTCGCTGGAAATCATGGCGGTAACAATCGTCTGGCTGCCCTCCTTGACCAGGCGCAGCGACTTGATATTGTCGTACATCTGCGGGCGGGAAGGAGAATGAAAATTGCAAAATCAATGCGATGCGGAGGGAAAAATATTATTTATAAGCCGAATAAATTCATAAAAATTTACCACCACCCGTCGCAGATCTCCGACCCTCCGCCCTCCGCTGGCCAGTCTGCCATGCCGAGTCCATGCCCATGCATGTGTTGCAGAAATTGGCGTAATTTCCGCCGTGGACATTGGCCAGAACGAATAAACAGTGACATTAACTTTTATGGCAAGTCTCTGCCTCCTCCCCCACATATATACACACACGCCCCGTCGTACATAAAAATAATGTCACTGGCAGTTTGGCAAATCTGTTGTTGTCACCACCGCAGCCACACCCAAAATCCATATCCATACCCAAAACCGAAGCTCAAAGCCCCAAGCCCGCCCACAAACTTGAATCGGGGTACCCACCTTAATGATGTGGTTCTGCACTGCAGATGGCTCGCTGCTGCCCAGGATGGAGAGCAGCTCATCGGTGGATATGAAATAGAAGCGCGGAAAAATGCGGCGCTTCGAGTCCAAATATTCGTTTAACGACTTCTGACATTTTTCCAAGCCAATGCCCAGGCCTTGTATTTCCACTAAGCGGCCGGGTATTGTACAGAATGGCACCACTAACGGATTTTTGGCACAATCGACCATGATCTGCAAAGGAAGAGGAAGACGAATCAGGAATCAGGAAGCAGGAAGCGGTGAGCAGTGAGCGGCAGCGCCAGTCAAGGCAGTAAATTATTATGAAGAGCAATGAGCGCAACGACCAACCCAAATACAATAAAACATATTAGAGGCAAGTAAGGAAGGTTAAATCTAGCTAATACTGCATCTCAGATGCTCTTAAATAAAATAGGAAATTCCTTAACAAAAATAGAAGGATAAGAGATAATTATTAATATAAGTGTGGATAATAGTTGTGGACTTAAATTGCATTAGAATTGTGTTGAAAAATTAGCTAATCTCATTATATATAATTATTTCAACGCTATTTAATTGATTTCCAATTTATGAGGCATCCCAGATAATCATCTGTGCAAACCACATACTGAAATTTATGCATTGTATGATAATAATCAATAAATCTGTCAATTCCCAAAACAAACTAAGCAATCAAATACAAATTGGAGCTTTAAATGGCACTGCTACAGTTTAAGTATCTTGAAGCCAGTCAAGTCGCATAGGAGGACCTCTCCTCCTTGAGAGTATATAGAACTTAACACGAATGTCGAGAGCAAATCAAGATAATAAATCATTTCACAAATGGCATCAAATATGGCGGCAAATGTTACAAATGAAACGTAAAGCAAACGAACGAAGCCAGTGGCTGGCAAGGTTAAGTGAAGTTAAGCGCCGCACACATACTGCCACTCACGCAGACCTATCCACACTCGCACACTCGCACCCATACACACACAGATTGGCAGGCAGTAGTGGAAGGTGAAAGTGCTTGGTATTTGTAAACACTGCTCCGGCTTACGTTGCGTATGTGTGATGTACCGGAGCCTGTGTGATTCCAAGCCAGAGTGTGCGAGTGAGTGTGCGGCTACACAATTACGCATACACAAAGGCAGTCGTTTGCATGCGTATTATGTTTACCGTTAAGTAAGGAGTCGCCATATTGTCGGCACACATTAAATCAACTCAAATAAATTGTAGCAGACACTAAGTGTGTTTTCTGGCCAAGGCAGTCCCCTCCTTTGGTGGCCAAATAACCGAGAACCCAAACAACCAGAACAAGCAAATAGCAAGGATTGGCAAGGATTGGATTCAAGGACTCGCGAATCCGCGGATCTCTCACCCTGCGATACGCCTTGTCAATGTCATCGAATTTGCGCGCCTCCTCCGGCAACTGGGTGCGGATGTCGCCGCCAATGAAAATCCCCTCCAGATAGAGCCACTTGCGCTGCACCACCAGCCACTCGTCGATGATCTCCGAGATGAGGGCCAAGGTGCGCTCCCACCTATTAACCGTCTCCAGGAATGGACCAATGAATCTGAAAGTATAATTAGGAACAAAATATAGAGATACTGAGTATAAGTACCAGTATAAGTAATACTTACTGACTTGCTCCCATGGACTGCAAGTTCATGGCATTGTCCTCCAGTATCTGCATGATCTCGTCCACCGGCCCCAGCACCCAGCCGCGATCCTCGGAGCCCTTGTAGTGCTTGAACGTCTTGAAGGACATGGTCGCCCAGGTCTCAACCACAGCCTGAACACCTCGCTCGATCTGCAGTTCCTTGATGGCGTTGGTGAGGATCTGCTCTGCAATTTCCTGGTACTTGTGCAATTGCATCGCGAACATATTCTCCAGCGTGAAGCGGGCCGGCGACATGTCGAAGTACTGGCCGGTCTTCTCCATCAGCTGCAGCCAGTGCCGCTCCCTCAGGGCCTCGTTCTTGAGACTGACCATCAGGGGCACGGTGCCCTTGAACTGCTTCATATGAATCTCCAGCTGCACGCCAACTGGCAGAGTGCGCACCTGTAATTGGAACATTCGCGGTGAATGGAAAGGCAGGTGGTTAGTTAGCTGCTCGAAATCAGCTGAAACAATAGTGTGGTTGTCGCCTGCGGTTGCCCCCATTGAATTATGACGAACGTGCGTCCTGTGGCCGGTGGTTTTTGGTCTCGGTTATGTTTTAGCTGCCTTTACCCTTGCCAGTGCCATTGCCAGAGCCAGTGCCAGTGCCGGTGCCAGTGCCATTCCCGCTGCAGCCATTGCTGTTGGCCAAAAAGCGCATTCTGTTTGCATGTCGGGCTGTCCGTTTGTTTGCACATGCAAAATGCATGGCACTACGGACCATTCAGGGACATAAATTGAATAGCAACAACAGCAACTGCAACACAGGACTGTCAACAAGTCGATGGCAGGACGAGGGGGAAGAGTGGCAGGGCAGCGACAGGGACCATCCGGGACAGCCCGCTGGCACTTTAATTATTTTCAATATTGAACAAATTGATTTACATTTTAGGACGCTGATTATGTAGAGCCTTTCAGTAGTTTGCTCTGGGGCCCGTGCTGCCAGCCGAATTTATGCACGATAAAACTGCATTAAAATATGTGCGTGCCGTGTGATTATATTCAAATTTGCATCCTCCGCGCTATTTATATTAATCGCGGCGCTTTGAAATATTTGCCATACTAATCTTCCTCTGCTCTGGTCCTGCCAGCTTCCAACTACCACCAATAGCCGCTCCCTATCCCAATCCCTGTCCCAGGGGAGACTCGCCCACTTCATTTGTATGAGGCGAAGGCCAAAAGTTTCGGCTGCAACAAACTTTTGCCCCGGCCAGCGAAATTCCTCAAAAACTTGTTAGTGAAGTAAATAAATCAATTTGTCATAATCAGTTTAGGTGCAAATTTTTGTCGCTGCAAGGCGTGGCCGGAAAATTCACAATTCTTGTTTAAGTAAAGCTCGGGGAATCCCCGCAAAGTCTAGGTAGAGGAATGTGGGATACCCAGCAACCGGAAGAAAGGTATTTAAATAAATTATTACAGACTACTCCAACTTGTTGGAAGGGTAATACTATCTTAAAATTGGTATACTTTTCCAAGATTGCTAATGTCTTTTAGATGGCCCAATATGCTTTAGCATTATAGAGCCATCGTGAGACGCCGCGCCCCATTCATAGTGAGTTCACAGTTCAAAGTATTCTGCTTTTGTTTTCCGAGGCGTCTGTAATTTTATGAAAATCCAGGCCGAAAACTTTGTTTAATTGGCAAAGTTTGCCGCACTGAACGGACACGGACCCTCGAGGGCCCCGGAGAAAGCTTACCGCCTTGGTCAATTTCCGGAACTCCTTCAAATAGCTCTCGACGCCCTCGGTCAGCACGTTGGGATCCAGGTCGGCCCACAAGGTCTTGCCCCAGCCCTCGCGGGCGAATTTCTGCGCCTTGTACAGCTTGTACAGCTGCAAGGATACGAAATGAAATTGAAGATGAAATGATCTTGCGAGAGACAGGGGGATATATATTTAAGCACCGACCTGCTGCAGTCCCTCGTACTCGGTTTGCACGCGCGCAAACTCATGGTAGTCCACCATGGCCATGTCGAAGAGTCGCTCCGCATTGGCCAGCTCCTCGCGGCGGGCCTCCCGCTCGGCGATTTTCTGACCATACGGATCCATTAGACGTACGCCTCTCTCCAGCTCAGCGCCCACCGATCCGGGACCGTTGTCATCATAGTCCTTGATAAAGTCGCCCAGCTAAGAAGAGGACAAAGAGAGAGTGGTTAGTGCAGCACAGAGCAGCAGGACATGGGACAGGAAGGGCTGCAACCCCGCCGCATCCGTCTTGCGTCCTAATTCAAATGATAAACACTTCAAGTTAATTCATTTTACGCTGACGACAGCGATGTCGCCGCTAACAATTGACAATAATGGTTGAGCGCGCGGAAAAATCCAATTAAAATGCCATTGAAAGGAAATAATAATGGAGGAAACAAAACAGAATGGCAGAGAAAGAACGCAAAATAGCGGAAATGCAAAGTCGGCAGCGCAGCCTGCCCTAATCGCATTGGAGGCAGGACCCCCGGGTCCCGAGGACATCCTCATTCCTCTGACAACTTACATCATCGCAGAACTCATCGATTTCGACGGAAGTCATGTCGGCGAATTTCTGCTTAATTGGTTGCAGCTTCTCCGAGCGGTACAGGGCCGACAGGAAGAGTCGCTTCCATCGCTTCTCCAGGTGGTGGGCCATCAGCATGTCCTCGTAGGGGAACTGCAATGGGAGTTGTGAGTTGGGAGTTGGGAATTGAATTGCGAGCGCAAATAAGTGAAACGCACATAAAAATTAAGCAGTGCCCTTCAATTACCGCTGAGTGCAAATAATAATCATGAAAAGTGCCGAAATTCACTAACGACCAGCGAAGCGTGGTGTTCGGGCAGGTCCACCCCCTTAATCCGGCCCGAACCCCGTAACCCGTAACCCTACCAGTATCCCGTAACCCACAGCCCTTAACCCTCGGTCCACAGTCCGCAGCCCACAAGGCAGTGGAAAAACTATAGCGTTGCTAAAGCTTTCAGGGCCGCAACCGCATAAATTTTCATTTGGCCTTTACAGCAATTGCAATGCCAATACGCACAGGTACGGGTAAAATATTAAGATACTCGTTAAGCTATTAAAATAAAATAAAAATGGGAAATCGAGAGGGTTACTGATCAAAATAAACTGTCATAAATCACCATCCAAACAAGGTATTAACTGAGATATGTAAAAGTGCATCGAAGAATGCTATTTGAGATGAAATAGTTTTCAAATCTATTTTTCCCACCATTGCTGTATATGGCGCAGTGTTTCTGTGCCAGGGTGCCTGCATTCATTCGTTCATTAATTTATATAAAATGCAAGTTAATTCCGTTTTGTCTGGCCAAAGCTAAGCGACGTCGCCGCCGCAACGGAATGCCATCAATAAATGAACGGACCGTAGCGGGGCAAGCGGAAGGGCTCCCAAAAAGGCAGCACACTATATAGATATAGACTCAAATACGCAGCCGGAGATGGCTGCTGTTAGGTTGGGTCCTAATCTGGACTCTGGTCTGGATAGTCCTGTTGCTGCTGCTGCATTTACGTAACCATTTGTGCGGGCAGGGCCGAAAGCGGAAAGCCATTTCCAAATGGTCCTGCCAGACCGACCGCCAAATATGCATATGTAAACAGAAATAGAAACAGTCCAGCAGTTGGGTGGGATTTCGGTGGGATTTTTGTAAAACTGCTCATTTGAATACACAAATAAGCGTCATTGGTGGCAGACTTAAGCAACTGTCATTAAACCACGGGATGCGGGGCTATTAGAAGGATTGGATTTGAGGGAAAGCTTCCAGGATACGTCTCCAGGATACTGCATCAAAGCTTTAATCAAGTCTCACCATAATTCTGTGCTCGCTCAGGATGGTGAAGGTCTCCTGCATTTCGTGTATCTTCTGCTCGTTGGTCAGCGTCGTCGACTGAACCGTGGCTATGGTCTGCATAACCAGCTTGAAGTCCTCCAGCTCGCGTGTGGTCTTGTTGAGATTCAGGCTCAGGGTCTGCCGCAGATTTGCACAGATTAGTAGGGGTATGGGAGGAATAGGGACGAAGTCCTAGCTGGTGCCGAGACTCACTTTGATTTCGTTACGCATTGCCCTCATGTTGTCGTTGACATGGCGCAGGAGCTCCTCGCCCAGCGTGGTGCACCACTCCTTGGCATGTTGCGTTATACTCTCCAGCAATGGCTGCAAATTTATGCGCACACACTTGATGTCCTGGAACTGGCGCAAGTTGGCCAGCGTTTCCACAATGGACGAGTAAAATGTAAATTTCTCATCGATTTCCACGAGCGTCACCTGCTTCTCCACAAACTTCTGGCAGATGAAGCTCTTCTCGTATGCCCACAGATTGAAGTACTTGCGGAATCTACAGGGTAATAGTTTAATCCCTATTCTAGATACTAGATACTAGGTACTATTAAATATACTTACTGGGACACGAAGCCCTTGGCCTCTGAGGCGATTCTAACTGCCAGCTCGTGGATGTTAATTACCAGATCCACAATGGATTTGATTTGGAGGATGTCCTCGTAGTAGGTATAGTTGTACTTGAACTGTTTGCCCATTTCCACCAGGGGACAGGCTATGCAGGTGCCGGTCATCCATCGCGTAAAGATCCTCAAGCTGCGGAATGGATGGGTCAGTGCTGTGACTAGGAAACTTACTGATTTACCTTAACTCACCGAGAGATGTAGTCCTTGGTGGCGCTCACAATAGTGTGTTGCAGTTCCTGAACCGATGGCTCCAGCACAATCTCCGACATAAGCAGCGCTGCGTTCACCTCGAACATGGGTGTATCCGAGAGCAGACGGTTAATATAACACTTAAGATTGGTGTACGTCATGCTAGAAAGGAGAGTATAAATTATGAGGAATACATATATGTTCTCGATTCTTACTCGATAATGCACTTAAAGGTTTCCTCCTCCCAGAACTCGTAGTAGGTTTTCATGCGGTCGGATCTGCCCGTGAATGTGCCCAGCACCAAGCTCTCCAGCTTGATCAACACCGGACCCAGGGAGTCGTAAAGCTTCTTCATCTGTGCCGCCTTGCGGTTCCGGGAAGCCTCCAGAATCTCAAAGTAGCCCTGGCAGGGATATATGCCTGAGCCGCAGGTGTGCTCCGCCTTTATCTGTGCAGGAGCCTCCTTCTCCATCGTGAACATCGTGACATTCTCACCAGTCGTCGACTTGAATCTCTGGAGAGTCTTTCGGTCGCTCAAGCTCTCCCCTCGTCTCAAACTCGAGACAGAGGAGCTCCTCTCAGCCTCCAGTTCCTCATCCAGGTTGAACAGGTTGAAGCTCTTAATCAAATCGATGCGCGACCGCAGGTCCAGGCGAATGAAGTTGATTTGGGACACAATGGATGTGAGCTTGCGCAGCTGCGAGTTTATCTGATCGCAGAACTTGCCAATGTTGAACGACGTCCAGGTGTAACGCCCCACGCCCATCTGGATGAAGAGTTCCGTGTCGTAGATGTGGCCCCGCAGGAAGATCACCTCGGACATGGACAGGTTGTTGATGATAGCCCTGTACCGATCAATCACTTCGGTCATCCGCTCGTAGTCCTTGAACAGGAGCTCCTTCTTCATGATCGCCGTGCGCAGCACCGAGGGCAGAGTGAAGCCCAGGTGCTCAAATTGCTGGGCCTCAAACAGGATGTCGAAGACATCCCGCTTCAGGTTCACCCTGAAGTCCATGTCGAACTCGATGAGGGTTTTGTCGCCCACCAGCTCACGCCAAATGGGCAACATATACTGGGACTCGGCCCGTTGCAGCACTAGAAAGAAACAAGAAATAATAATATTCTAATACCATATCATTTGTAAATCCTCTCAAGACTTACACTCGCAGGTCCTGACGCAGTGCTTATCAAACACCGTGACATCCTTGGGCTTCTTGTCCTTGATCAATCTGATAAAGGCCGTGCACTCCTGCAGCTGGATGTTGGCCTTCCGCGTGTTGCTCACCATCCACATGATCATGGCTACCAGCACGGTCAGTTTGTTGATGCGGCACATCAGTCTCTTTTGAGAGGTGTCGCCTACCAACCCCTCATCATCTTCCGAAGAGGAGGACTCCTGGGTGCCCACCGAGTCGATTATGCTGAAGGTACTGAAGCCTTCCGAAGCTACGGGCATCAGGCTGGATTTAACTGGAGTCATGCGCCTTGAGCTGCTTATCATTTCCCGTGGCTTCGCCTTCAAGGTTTGAACGGCCTCGGAAATGTAGGTCACTGCAGGTACATGGGTTACTCTTCTCTATTATCAAACTATTAGACCAACTGAAACCTACTGGTGGCCACCTTGCATATGCCAATGCTGAGGATGGTGGAGCGATTTGTGGTGTTCACCAGGTACGTGGCGTTCTGTATGAAGTTCTCGAAGAGAACCTTCTCAAACTGGAACATAATTGTCATCAGCTCGAAGTACTGCTTGAAGGAGCTGCGCTTCAGGAAGCTGTTGGCGATCGCCGGCTCGTCCTCCACCCGCTTGAAGGCCAGCACGGAGTTCTTTAGCTTCTTGCCCAGCAGGCGGGCCCAGAAAATGGCACTTATTTTCGCCGGCTGGTGCTTGGCCATAGGCGGTGACTTCTTCAGTTTCTGTGGAGAGGAATATATTATATTTAACTTTAACCTTGCCCTCTATTGATAAGGGAATCGCCTCAGCTTCGATTCTCCACCCACCGTGAAAACCCGCTCTACGGCATTAATCTCGGTCACGAAGAAGCGCAACAGATTCTCGTGCTTGGTGGCCACAAACTCTTGCAGGCCGCTCCTGGTGTCAATGCTCATGGCGTTGATGACCAGGTCCAGACCCTTCTCCGAGGAAAGCAGCGAGTTAATGCTCTGGTCAATCACGTTCTTGGCCTCATTCTCCACGTTCTCCAGCCGCTTGTTAAACTGCTCCAGCGAGTACTCCCAGTTCTCCCAGTTGCCCGGCCTGAACATGTCGTAGTCCACACTCTTGATCAGATCGTCCAGCATCCGATACACCTTTCGCATCAGGTTGTCCACGATCGAGGGATCCGCAATGCAGGCCTTCAGCCGATGCCCGAAGAGGTTCTCATACTGCACGAACACTCGCCCCACATAGGCAATGTCCACGGCCACCCGGTGGATGTGATTGACCTCGTTGAACAGGACCACTCGGTCGAACTCCCAGCGGGAGCCAGCTCCCGAGTCCTCGATGTGCTGCCGACTTAGCTTGTAGGCCTGCTTCCAGCAGCGCAGCAGATTGGCGCAGTTGGTGGCAGTCTCATGAGTGTAGGTGGCGGAGTATCTGTTAACAAATAATATTAAGTTTTTATTTAAGAACCTATGCACTTTACTTACTTGAAAATGTTCTCGAAGTTGATGATGCTCTTCACTTTCTGGACGAACACATTGGATATCTGGCAGAGCAGGACCTGCATCTCGGGATCGCGGCAAAAGTGGCTGGACATGGTCCAAATGTGCCGCAGCCCGACCATAATGTTGGGTATCTGCAGGACCACCATCTTGAAGCTCTCATAGTTGCGCACTTTCTGTAGATTGGGATATTACAAAATTAAAACTTTGTTTATTTTGCGTATATCTAAAAAGTTCTTAGAAAGTAACTGTGCAACAATGGCGGATCCAAAACCGATTATTTGCTTTGCGAACCTTCCGATTGAAAAAAGAATCTCGGAGCATTTAGAGTAGTCACCTCATTTAAATATTTGTGAACATTAAAATTTAATTAGTCTTATAATGTATATGGGAAGAAATATCAATTGGGTCACTAAAAATAATGATATTATTCATTTGCTTAACAAATAATATATATTTTTAGAATTAGTAACGTTTAAAGAATTATAATCTAGATTTTCAGTATTATTTCGATAACTCTTTGGTTCCTTGTTTGTCAAATTAAATACCATGTCAATGACACTTAATTCGATTTTCAGTAAATAAAAGCTTAAAGGAGAGTTCTGGGGCACACCAATTTAAAGTTTTCAAAATTAAACATAATGTGTACGTACTAGCAAAAATAATAATAATTAATAATGTTTTTAACATGTATTGAAGGCACACCATAACTCAATAACTCACCTCCAGATAATCCGTAATGGTGCCCAGATAATCGGAGTTCTCCTTGGCCAACTTGAAGCGGGCCTCGGTCTTCTCGACAATTTCTTGCCACCCGACCAGTACCGGGGACTTGGCATCCACCAGACGCTGCAGCACCGCCACCACGAACTCCGTCTTCAGTTGCTCCAGCGTTCCGTACAGCTCCACCTCCATTTTGTGCCAGTAGCGGTACTCGGCCATCGGCGTGAAGTCGTCCAGCTTGGCGTCCATCAGGGCCTTCATTGTCCTCTTGAGGTACTTTATCCAGCCGTCGACCACCTCCTCCAGTTGTTGCTGGCTGTACGTTATCACCAGATCCATCCTCTTCGGGTCCACGGGCACCCGGATGATGGCGTCCTCGAACTCGGTCTCCTCCTGACCCGGCAGTATGTAGGACGAGGGCAAGCTGAAGGCCCAGACGATGTGGTTGATGGTCCACGTGATCTCGCTCTGGAACTCCTCCATCTCCTGGAGTATACGCCTCTGGATGGGCGTAATGCGCGGCGGGGTGGCCTCCTCGGCGGCGTGCTCGGCCTCCACCTTGGCCTTTGTCTCGCTGAGCATCTTCTCCCAGCGCTGGGCAATGGTCAGCTTTTCAGGCTTGACTTCCACTACAAGGGGCGAATAGTTAGATTAAATTAAAATGATTAAAAATTGTTAAATTGTAGGATACTTTGCTGAAAAACTAACTTAAAATTGTGGAGTACATATAATGATTGTAGTAATTTATTCGTTTCTAAATGTATTTCGATTGATTTACACACTAACCTTCTTCTTCGGAGGACGACAGGACGGGCACCTTCATGGCATCGCCTTGGGAATCCTCTTCATCCTCGTGCTCCGTCTCCGGCTTTTTGGCCTTCGCCTTTTTGGCCGCCGCCTCCATCTCCTTCTTCTTCCTGCCAAAAAGGAGCACAAGGAGTGGCAAATAAACAAACAAACAATTAACGGCGGCCGGCTTGCAAAATTAACACAAAGCGTAATGAAAGGCTCCCGATAAGCAAAATGAGCAACAAATACGAGAGCTGGGCAGGACAACAAAGCGTGACAAAGGCTACTCCGCTGGACACGGGCGTCAACACGGACGCGGACATGGACCCAACTCCGGCTCGGGCTCCGGCTCCGACTGCGTTGGCATTTTTTAATCTGCAGGCCCAAAAAGCGAGAAAAACCGAAAGGGAAAAATAAAATAAACCCCAATGAAAGGGGGAAAATGTAACTGTGGCGGTCAAGTGGCACTCGCCATTCGCCATTCTCCATCCGCCATTCGCGAGGCGGCAATGAGAGGCCAATGCAAGGATGAATGAGGCGCGCCAGGATGTGCCATAAATGCTCCCTGCCAAACAAATGGAAAATGGCCAGAAGACAACACAGCGACGACAACGACGACGGCGGTGGTGGCGCCGCCGTTGATGGTAGCATGAAATCCGATTAAAAATAAAAATTTCTTATCGGATGCGCTGTAATTTATGTGCGAAAAGGGTTCCTGCAGCAGCGGCTGGAAAAAAGGCAACTGTGGCCGCTGCGATGGTAACCAGCGATAAGCGCAAAACAAAGGCAAACAGAAAATTTGCACCAAAAAACAAGGGGAAAAAAAGAAACGGAGGGGAGCCGGAGTTGGAGAGAAAAGAATGCCCACATTCACAATCGGAGCCAGTCACTCCACTCCCAGCAGCTCGAAACCAATAAAGCGCGGTAGCAGCAGCCCTCCAACACTCCTGGTATCGTACAATCGGAGAAGGGGTCCATCCCATCCCTGCCAGCTTTCAGCTTTCGGCTTTCCGGCTAGAAGCCAGCGGAGCAGCGAATGCCATGCCGCGCTCTGCCTTTGTTAAAAGTTAAATACTTTTGTTGTTTAAGCGCTCTCAAACGAAATTCCGATGGTTTGGATAGCTCCAATAGACCCGGCCCCGATTCCTTGGCCTCGCTGGATATATCCTCGCCGGCATCGCCCGCTCCGCCGCCGCCGCCGCTGCCTCCGGTTTGCCCCTCATAACTGTCCATTTGCTGGCTGTCCGCTGTGGCCGGTTCGCGGAATTGATATTGAATGGCGCTTTTGTAAACCTGCAATGGATATGGAGATGGAGATCGGGAGTTAAAACGGGCAGGGAAAACAAGTGCATATGTACAATGGAATCAGGGATGGAGTGCCTAGCTGCGGGGCCTGCGGTCTGTGTAGACTTTCTAATTGATTCGCCCCCGAAAAACAGAGTTTCGGCCAACATTTTCCAATTTATTTTCATGCTAAGCTAATATTATGGCAGCGGCAACTTGCTGACCGCAGAATTCGCAAGGCCACGTCTTGGGCGGCAGCCTAATGGAAACCGCAGCCCATTTTGGAGCTATGATGAAGCAATTTGCGTTGGCGGTCACCGCTCAAGGCTCGGTTCAGTAGGCGTGAGGCCACGCCCTCAGAACCCCCAAGGACCCCCTCGAAAAATATCCGAACACCAGAACACCAGAAAATCCAACCGCCAAGGCTTCAAGCCGCTCAGCGAAGCGGAAAAATCTTGCGGCACAGCGGGCATTTTGATAGATGACTGCCTTGTTTCGGGAATTAATTACAATTCGTCACAACATTTTGTTTTTGCGGTCGGAGAGCGGACCCCGGGCCGAAGGACACTCCGGAAGGACGAGCGGACGGACAAGTGGACGAAAGTGGAGGAGAAGGCTTGAAACAATGGAGCAGGCCTTAAAGTCGTTGATTGATTGAACAACGGTTTATGGTGTGTGAAATGAGCGGATCGGGTGCAAATTTGAGTGATTTTGGTTTTCGCCGAATTGCTGATGCGTCTCTTAATGTTCGATTACGGGGCACTGTCCGGGACTCCGGAACTCGGACTCCTCCGGAGGCTTACCAGGTTTAAGTCGTCGCGCAGCGAGTTGATAAGTGACCCTCTCACAGTGCCAATCAGGAAGTACAGCGGCATTTCCGCAAAGCATTTCGATATCTCATTGAACCACGCTGAAAGGACATTAAGTTTACAAATTACAAGGATGATGGGTTATAAAGAGCAGCCATAAAAGCGTTTAAGCCTCATTTTTACTTTCTGTATTTTAGCATTCCGTCAATTTTTAAGGATTTTTTAAAGTACACATTAACTTAATTCTATCTAAGACAGAAAGTATGTTCGTGACTCAAAATTAAATAAGAAAGACCAGATAAGTTCGACATTATATTAAAAGCAAGCCAGGATATTATATACCCCGAATGTGTCCTTATAGATTATGTTTTCTATATTTAATTTCAGAAATTAATTAACTTAGCAGAGAGTAAGCGTATTAATTTAATATAATAAAGATATCACCATCTTTATATAATGTAAATATTATTTATATTTCGATATTCTTTAATAAACTCAATTATAGATTACATATTACCTATTCTTAATTATATCTTAAAACTTATCATTATTAGTTATTAGTTATAGCTAGTTCCAACTAATTATTTTCCAACTTAGTAGCCATAGGCATTTAAGTTAGATATTTAGATCACTTAAGTGAAGTTCTGAGTTCTTTAAATATTCATTTATAGTTTGTATTGTATTGCTGATTGTTTAAGAACATATTTAATTTAACCTAGTTGTCTTACAATTGTTTTATATTGGTTTATCTTATCTTTTATGTTTATTTCAAATTACTAAGTGCTACTTACGAATCTCTCGCCTGTTCTTCCGTGTAATGTAGATGTATTTAATCTTCGGGTCGAGGTCCTCGGAATTCATCTCCCCGAAGTGGCAGTGTAGCTGCGGCGTCTTCACGTACGCCGGTACGAGTTTCTGTAATTTAAGGAGATTTCGGGGACTTCTTTTTATTTGTGTTTTAATTTGCTTGGCTGAGATCCGGCTAAGAGCTGTTTTCAATTACGGATCTCGAGCACCGGGCGCCCTCCATGGGGTCGGGGCTTGTTCACACAGTGAAGCACACTTACCTTTACCTCCACGTAGACCGGCACATAGCTGGGCAGCTTCTTCTTCTTGCGGCTTCCTTTGGGGTAGGGCGAAAAGAACGCAGGATGCGGTGTGCATTAGCGGGGTGCGAAACGGGCGTGTCAGAACTGAGCTAGCGATTACGACTGTGATTGTGATTGAGATTGATGGGATGGAACAAAGTGCAGTGCGGAATTTGCATTGTGGCAACTAGCAACTAGCAACCAGCGCGGGCTCCTCCATTTGAATGCAATGAATGGGAAGGCGAAACTTTGCTCCTATCTCTGCGCCAGGCAGTGCGAAATCAAATGAGTTGGCTGACGCTCTGCCGCTGTGCAGCTCCGCCGCTCCAGCAAATTCAAATTAAAAGTTACAAAAGAATGAATCTCAGTCGGGCCAGCGAAAATGAGGCCCTTAAATATTTATGATGTGAAGTGGGCAGCGCGAATCAAAGTGTGGACCAAGATTTTCGTTTGATATTAAGTTGGACGGGCTAAAAATTTATGCATCGCCAGAATGGAGAATGGAGAAAGGCTATTGAAATGGAGGAGGAACAAAACGGGGCAAACTAAAACTTTGAAATTAAAATCTTTTCTGGCCAGGCACAAAAGAAAACTCTTACAGCCATGCATCATATTTACCGTTTTCCGTATCGGAGCTGGCTGTAAAAATTAGTGGAGTGTGTTTATGTGGTGATCCCCAATGGTTTTTATGCTTCCCGGTACACTTCGAAAGTATCTTAATTTATTTCTTTCCTTTTCATGCTTAAAAAGTTAATTAAAATCTCCCTTAAAGGACGATCAACTAGGTCGCTCTTTAAAAAGAGATAAGCTCTTACTTAAGACTAAAGGTTAAAGTAAACTATAAATACTTTAATATTAAGTCAGTATAATTAGATCCCATTAGAACCCTTTCGTATATATAAGCCAACGAAATCAGGAAGTGTTTCCTTAGAGGATCCACCTGATGAACACCGTAAAGCTTTTGGAGCAATTCCATTATGGAACTTTTGGGGAAGTGTACCGGAAGTCACATTCTACTCACGTCGCGAGCGGGCTGAGCTCTTGGCGCTGCCGGCCACAGTGGCCTCCTCCTCGCCTTCCAGCTCGCCCTCCACCTCGGCGTCTGTGGTCTCGCCGCCTGTGTACGTGGCATCCTCGTTGTGCTCCTGATCGCCGCCCGGAGCTGCGGCGGCGTCGTTCTCGTTGGCCGTATCCTGGCCGGCTTTCTTGCGTCCCTTGCCAGTGGCTGCTGCTGCACCAGCTTTGCCGGCGGACTTGCCGCCTGCCATCCGGGCGTCGCCCTTCTTCTTGCCCTTACCCTTCTTGTCGGGTATCGTGGGCTTCGACGGCCGGGGCACCTCTTCCAGCACGGTGATCTCCTCCTCGATGAGCCTGTCGTAGAAGGTGCGCCACACGAACATGACCACGTAGGGCAGGTCGATCTGGGACTCGTACCGTTGTCGAAAGAAGGCGTCCACGGAGGGCTTGTTCTGTCGGATCAGGGTGTTCACATGGATGGGCTCAAAGACTCCCAGCTGGTTGGCTATGAGTGTCTTCAGCCAGACAACGCGGGGCTCGTCGTTGCTGATTGAGCCCGTGGATGCGTGTTCGCTGTCGGGCAGGTGACTCTCTGAAAAGGAGTAAGAGGTGCTGTCGGGCTCCTTCTGTGACATTTTCTGGCCGGGAGAGTTGGTCGTCGCTTATTTGAATAGGTCCTTGTGGAAGTGGTTTGTGCGTGGTGGGCGGGTTCTGTTTATGTTCCTGGCTGCTGGTCTTTTGCTTGCTCTCTTTCAGTATTTGCTGGCCGCCTGCACATCAAACGTTTGCCTTGATTTCGCCGGATTTCTTGGTCCGGAGCCCTGCCTGGCTGCCAACCTGGCGGATGCGCAACCACCTTTCCGTTTTTGTTGTTCTTTCAATCAATTTCAGCTGCCGCTGTGCAGTTGCGTTCGCCGGCGTGTTTACTTCTGGGCGTCTGCAAATCCTTTTGTGTATCCCAGGACAACAGTTGCGGCTGCAGCTGCGACGATGCCACAGCCAGCTGCCAGCTGCCAGCCCGTCTAAGAGCAAATATGAATGCCTCGAAATGATGCCTCTGGCTCACGGAACCACACGCTTACAACCACACACAGATACACAATTTGTTAACAACGTTTGATGAAAGATATTTTCATTTCCTCGCCTCTGTCTCGAAAATGTGGCAGGGTTACTTTGATTCTCCGTTTCCGACGCCGAATAAAGTTCTGTTGTTTATGTTGCTTGTTTTGATTCCGCATCCCGGTTATTGCTGTTGCCTTGGCTGTTGTTAGGCCCGCCCACCAACCACCCCCTGATTTAATGTAATTTTCTGAAGCTCCTGCTCCACATCCCCTTGGATACCTGTCAGGTGCACACACCACTTGCAACATGCAACAGTCGAACGGCATTGCTGGGGAATTGTTTAGCTCTTCGAAGCTATTACACCACAAAAACGTGCGTATAGTAAAATTATTTACCTAACTTTGGGAAAATACTACATAAACATGCTATATAACATATGAGCTATACATAAACAGTACACTAATGAATATTCAAAGACAGCTAATAAAGTCGGACTAAAGCCTGTGCATTCCTTTGAATAATTATTCTAATTATCTGGCAACCTTTCATATATTGTAGAGCAGTTCAAATACTATTACTGAGTAACTTTTTGGCTGAGTGCACCGAGTTATGGAGCGCACGCCGTTGCGTAAACAAAACACGCAGCTCTGACTTAATGGCTATGCACATTAGCAACGTGCCAGGGACGATGCCGCTTGCCAGTTGTTAGTTGCCAGGGCGCGGGCACCTTCCCGGGCCAGGTCAAGTAGCCTGGGAACGTGGTCGCTGGCTCAATAACTGTATAAGACCATAAATGGAAATATTTACTCGGCACCGTCAACACGGCAAAGTGAGTGGCTGCAGTAAGTGAGTGGCGGCTGAGGGGCACCGGGCGGGCTAAGTTGGCTAAGTGCAAGTGCAAAAGTCAACTTTGCCGTTTGAAATTGCCCAACAAGCGACTCCCAGGCTCTTTGATGACTTTACTTAAAGTGCATATCCCGGTTACACCCTCGAGATTTTCCACATTTAAGATTCTGAGCCAATCTAAGCCACCGGGTAAAGGTGATTGAGAAATCAATTCAAGGGGGAGCCATTGATTTTTCATTAATTCAAAGATAAATTCAAAGATTTTCAGACGCTCTGGAAACTGACTTGCTAGCTAATGTTTTTTTTAATAGACTGGCTCACCTGCACAGGGAGAAAAGCTTCTTAACTTAATATGTGAGATGATTAGTCAATCACTTATTGTTAAAGGTATATTAGTTCTATTGGTTTATACAGGAAAGAATTCTAACCTAGCACAACTATCTAGTTAGCTTATATGATACCACTTAAGAGCTCTCTCTATATTTTTAATTTATTAGGAATAGTCTTAATCTCCCTCCAGAATTTGAAAGATATTCGCTTAGAAATCCCTATATTTATATACTAAAATAGCCCCACCGAATCTGTTTTAATTTCCCACTGTTTTAAGTATTTCATTCGATCTAATTTATTTTGATTTAAAATATTCTGTGTAACTAAGGTGCTTGCTGATATCTCCCAACAAACTCCCCATCCTCCCACCCAATTGCCTTGATCTATCGAAGCCGTTCTCGCTCCGACATGCCAGCTCAATACTAATTAAAATAAATGAACATTTACCTCGACACACCAGGTGGGTGAGAGTGCGAAAGATTAGGTGACGAGCCAGGGGCAACGGAGACATCATTAAAATGCATGGTTCAAACGGTGCGTATACTTAATATAGATTGGATTGAAAGTGTGTGGAAAGGCAAGGACAGGAGAGCCCGTATGAATTGGCTCCTTTGCTACCACGTTCGCTTGCGGTGACTGTAATCTTTATGCGTCATGTTTTTATTTGTATTTATTATTGCGTCTGCGGAGAGAGGTGAGCGGGGAGCGGAGAGCGGAGTAGCGAAGAGCACACTTTGTTTGCAGGTGAAATATTCCACGCATCTAGCGAAATGAGAATTTATTGACTTCCCTTAGCATAGGGATCTTTCCGCAGAAATATTTCGCACATTTCTACATAACAATATACAGAAGCTTAGAAAATGTAATATATTATATCTGTTTTCCATAAGTAAACAAATAAGCAATTATTTATTTAAGAAGGGTATATGAGAAAGTCTCTTCCGAAATTATTCATATGTTAATATCTAGAGTTATTTGAATAAAAATTCTGTGGATTTTTAAACAAATTGATGATAAAATATTGTAATGTTAAAAACCATAAACTTGAACCAAAGGTTGGTTAATTTCAAGGCATAATTTTAATATTTAAATCAAGTGACTGTAACTCATAATTTCTCGCTAGGCTTTAACTTGTAGCCATACGAATATCGCATTGTTGTCCTGCGGAAATGCCCATATGTGCGTGCCTGTGGGTGTGTGTGCCTTTCCTATAAGTGTCTCTGTTTGCATAGCGACGTTTCCGCTCCAGTCCTGCCGATGCAGCTCCCCCGCCAGTCCCCGCCAGGCACACCATCACCCCCTGCATATTTATCTATGTCACACGGGTTTGATAAATACTGCGTGGCTTCGAGACAACTCGAAGGCTGCCTTTGCCTCGTCTGTTTGCATATGTGCTTAATAACTTTTAAATGATGCCGGGCCGGGCGTGCCTTTGAGAGAGCGGAGCCACTTGGAGCGTGTGCCGGGGCGGTCGTGTGCCCGGGGCCAGACTCCGTAATTAGTGCCGAATGTGCAGCGGCAATCTCGCACCGCGCATTCATCGAAGTCAGGCTTTGGGCTATCTTTCTTACTCTGCAAATATGTAATAGATGTGTAATAGATGTGCGCCGGTCGCCGTGCTAAAGGGAATACTTAATTCTACAAGGGCCTTTCATCATTCTCAACACACAATTTAAAGTCTTTAAGTGCTTTAAGAGTAGAATCAATAGCTGTTGAACCTCAACTGCCCGTAGACGATAAGCATAAAGCACTTGGACTCGGCACACTCGTTTCCATGGGGCCCGGCCCTGGCCTTTGTTTGGCCAGGTGAGCATTTGGAAAATGGTTATAAACAGTTTTTGGAAGGCCCATAATTGAGGAGACTGGTCCTGGCCCAAAGCCAGTCGTCTCACTTCAATATGCAAGCGAGGAGGCCTCGGACCCGGCAGCCGGCCCAGTTGGAAACCAGCTGGAAATGATCGGGTGCGGTCAGGCGTCCTGCATGCCGGCTGCAGGATGCAAAGCCGAAATCTGAGCCGGCTGGGTTGTGTTAATTAATAAACGGGGCCTACTTTAAGACGACGCCTGCTGTGTCCGTTGCACTGGCGATTGCCATGACAGCCCAATGCCAAGCCGGAGCTGGAGCCGAAGCCGATGCAGAAACCGCACCGATTGCAATGCAGTTTTGTCTGCCACAAAGCCGAATTCCAGCAACTGACAGATATAGCCTGCTTTGCGGATACATAACGGGAAGGAGTGAGGAGGCGCCAACTCGGAGCGGTGACCTCAAAGCCGTGTAATTGGCCAGCGATGCCAGGGCCAGGGACTCGGTGCGATCCCCTTGAGCGTTTGCCAAATTCCGCATTTTTGAAGTAATAAAGCGCAGGTCAATCGAATCTGGGAGGAGGTGGGGTGTATGTGTGTGTCTGTGTGTGGTGGGCGTGTGTGTGTGTGGTATGCAATTACACCAGTTAACAGGATTTTTGGGTCGGCTGTGCGTTTTTCGAGAGAGACATACGCTAAAAGAAATTTGAAGTTCGTTTGTGAATAGGAAAAGGATTGTTCAGAAATTATTTAGACGCAAAATGCTTACAACACTTTTTTGTTTATGTTACTAAAGGAATTATAATAATAATATGATAATACTTAATAATAATAACAGTCTGAATACAAGTTCTTGATACCTATTACAGTTGGGTGTCGATTGAGAAAACATTGCAATAAAAACAAAACAAATAGAGTTAAGTTTCATATATTAAATGTTACCATAAATAAAGGAACTGTGTTGACGTTTCAACTAAAGACATATGTAAGATTTTTAAAGCATCGAGGCCCTCGAGGCCTTGGTAAATGCTTCCACTAGATATAAGCGCTTATCTATACTTTTTCCCCCAAAAACTCAGCAAACCAAACTTATGTTGTACTCTGTACGAGACTTTCCCGATTTGGGGAGATGCGATTCCCCCTTTTCTGAAGCATTTATTATGCCCTTTAGAGCGCTGGCTAATTAACATGGCCTGATTGCAGAGCCATTGCCGTTTACCGAACCCTCGCGCGCTGGGAGTTTTTACGGGAAGAAAAAACTAGAGCTTCCGTCTCCAACAATATTATTCAAAATCCTTGCAGCCACCCCATCTCATTGGCATAAGCAAAGTCAAGTTTTGGCCACAGTCGGGAAGTTTTTCTGACTGGCTCAAGTTTTATCATATTTTTGCAGAGTCAAATCTCGGCGAAGAGTCTCCGCTGCTGCGAGTTTCGGTTCTCCGTTCAATTTGCATACAGAGTTTGAGCATTATTTTTATTTACCTGATTCAGCGCTGATTTATGATTTTATCGTGAAAACGGCAGAGACGACGAGGGAGAGAGCGGTGGCAGGGAAGGCAAAGCTCACGGAAAGTCAATTGAAATGCAAACGTGGCCAGTGGGTTGCCTTCCGGTGTCCGGGAGTGCTGGATGGCTAGATGGCTGGCTGGCTGGATGGCCTGAAAGGCGGGGTCCTGGCTTGGAGCCGCGCTCCCTCCTTTGTTTGTGTGTGGAGCTGCGTTTGCCATAACTCAAAGCCGGAGCTTTGTTGCCCACCAATTGCCCGGGCGTCACGTGTTTTCATTTGGCGCCTCTAGCCTTCGCTTTTCGCCAAGTGCTTGGGGGAATTGTCACGTCACAGGAAGTTGCAGGCGTCGTCATTGACTCATAAATAAAGTTAGAGCCACAAGGAGAGCGTGGCTGGCAGGGATTGGCTTCGGTTTCGGGCTGGGCATGGACCTGGCCATACCAATTGCTTTGATACAATTTCGACCGGGCATCGGCTGGCAGCGGATGTGCCCAGAATGCAATCCGAGGACACATCAACTACATTCTTGCAGCTGCAAAGCCAAAGGATTGCCGTCATCACTCTTGTTTGTTTGGCTTAAAGTGTGCACTAATTAAGGCGTTGGCTATTGTGTACACTCATCGGGGAAATCACACAGATTAGATTAGATCTAATTGACCATCCAAATATGAAGATAAAGCCAAGAAAACATATATAAATCGAGTGGTCTTGGTCTGAGGCGAGATTAATAAACAAGAAAGGCAATTCATAAACTCCCACAGGTGTTTTCTTTAATTTGAAAAATAATGCAGTTGAAAATATGTTCTGCATATACGGAATTCTAAGAAGAAGAGAAGATCCGTCAGCGTATTTATAATAATTTAATAGATAATTTAATAGATATTTTATAATAATTTTAATAAAACCAAGCCACGAGTCAGCAAAAAGAAATATCTTCCGGATAAAGCTTGCAATTATTAAAAATTTTACGGAACCTTTAAAACCCATGCCAAGAGTTAATTCAAAATCATGAGCAAAAACATTATTTGTTTTATTTTTACTACTGCATAGCTATAGTAAAATAACTCTTGGTGCTTTTCCCATAAATTTCGGGCCGTTTTAATTTTCCGGGAACCGTTCAGACACCCAAATATGTGTGGACCACTAGCCCAATTCGCGCAGTTAAACACGTCAATAAGTTATGGCGCCTGTTTGTGCGTGGGTGAACCAGAAGTCAGGTGCGTAAATGCTCCGGGCGGCCTGTCAGTCAACGCTGCCAGCGGCAGCTTCTCGAGATGTGCTGGCTGGCGGAGCCGGAGCAGGGCGCGTCCTGGCCAGGCGGCAGCCGTCATGTGGCTGTTCCATTAAAATATGCAAGCAATATTGCGGCATAAAAACACACGAAATTATACAAAAGCCCGGCGGCAAGCGAACGCCCGCCCACACATGCGCTACGGGGCGAGGCGATGTCAGGGTGAATTTTTCATAATTTCCAACGCATGGGGGCAGGGAAATATTCTGCAATATTTAACAGACGCAGCGAAGGACGCGTATCCTGCTCCTGCTACTGCTGCAGTTGTCAGGCGGGGATGGCTAGGATCGAGTGGTTACCAGGACAGGCGGACAACGAGCACATTGAAAGCGCATTTATTTGTCACTTGTCAAGCCGCGTAACGTAGCATCCTGGGCCAACTGGCATTTTATAATTCCCGAACGCCTGCCTGGCTCCTCCTTGCCCGGAGTCGTTGAGAAATTTCACTTGATTGTCTGCCGCACAGGCGAGCACGGAGAAAAATTAACTTAAGCCTTAATCAATTAGATTTGGAAAGGGAGAACTTACTATCATATAAAGTGTAAATGTATCCTCTTTAATCCTTAAAATCAATATAATTTGGGCACAAAATATTCAAGGAATATATTTAAATCAACACCTTTGAACACATTTTAAGAGAAATCCTTTTTCCATGTTGTATGTTAGGTGTACTTTCTTCCAGTGTCTCGCCACACACTCACACACACTTTAGCTGCGGTTTGGGGGCTGGACACGGCCTGAACTTTTATTAATTACCTGCATGTGGCGGGCAGCGGTCGAGCGGCGGTCGCCGGGCGGTCTGTCTGCCTGCCAGTCTCTGGCGAGTGGCGCACGCGGCGTATGAGTTATATGCAGGGGACACTTTCGCGTCGAAGGCTGTTTTCATTTAATTTCATGTTTCAATTTTCGAGCAATTAACGCATAAAAGGCCGAACGCTCGCTGCCTTGGCCAAATAATTGACCAAGATGGAAAACAGTCAGCTGCAATTTCATATGCAAATGGCCACGGGGAGCGAGAGACACCACAAAAAACAGAAAAACAGAAATAAAAAAATGGAAAACGGTTAGCGGTTGGTGGAAATGCACCGCCCCCAGTGCCGGGAGGGGGTGACTTCGGGGCCGTCTGTTTTTTCTAATAAATGAAGTGAAAATGTTTTCAGCAAACAAATTTATGAGGCGTGCAGCATCGAAATTATGATAAAAGATTGGAGTGTGTGCATGTGAGCGTTGCCATATAAAGCAAATATGCGCAATTTCGTGTCCTGGCAGCGCCACGAGGAACGCCAGTCTGGAGCGTCGAACCAAAAGTGGCGCGTACTCAAACGTAAAATGTTTGTTTGCGGCTGCTGCAGGAGGAGGTATTCCCCATTCCCCACCGCCCATCGCCCATCTAGACCCACTCCGTGCCATCCCTGCCCGCAGCAATGTGCACACATCAATCACAGTGCCGGAGCCGAAAATGAGAAAAAAAATGATATAAAAACCAGTGAGAATTTTCGGGAATCTAAAGATGCATGGTGCCCGTACTGTATCTCTACATTCATAACTACAGCAGAGTGGAAAAATAAATACGATGCCGCTCGGCAAACACACCCTGCTCACACACACTCTCGCACACACAGAAAAAGAAGCCACGCTAATTTCCGTCACGTTGAGCATACAAAGGAGCGGCAAGGCACGTGAGGCACCCGGAGGATGTCTGCACGGAAAACAAATTCGCCAAGTCATATATAGAATAAGAATTTAAACAGTTTCCTTACTCAACAATACTATTTAGTTAAATTAAGTTAAGTGTTGGAATAGGTTTAAATAGGAACTTTTTAAAGATGTTAGATATTTTAGAAGATTTTTTATATATTCAATAAAGCTAGTTTCTTGTATATAAGATGTCTGTCTTGTAAGTTAGATTATTATTTAAATAAGTGCCTAAGTTTTGGTGTCTTAAATATATATCATAATTTATAGAATCAATAGGGACCATGATAAGAAGAGAAATTTGCCAAATCTTATTTAGAATGCCAATTCAAACTGTTTCTTTACTGAACAATACTATTTTGAAAAATAAGTTATATTTCGGAATTTTTTAAAATATATACTTTTTAATTTATACTATTATATATATACTAAACAAAGGGTGTGAGATATCGTAGACTATTTATATTGTATAAAATAATGCTTGTTTCTTACATAAAAGATTTCTGCCTTGGAAATAAGATTAATATTTAAATAAGCGCTTGAGTATTGGGGGAGTATTGGGGGTATCATTATTTATAATATATATATAATTTATAAGACCCTGATAATTAGTTGAAATAGTTCTTACTTCCCATTTATATGATTGCCGATTAAGGTCTGTGTTTTTAGTTTTCTCTCTCAAAACACATCCTAACCTTATTTATCATTGTAAATGAATTATGAGTGATACCCACATTTCTCCGAGTGTAACCATGTAGCAAATGTCGACTTGGAAGAGCAAGTTCTGTGGAGCGATGGGAGAATCCGCCAAAGATGTGTGCGGCGAAAGGCAGTGGCTACAAATGGAGGAAACATCAAAGACAGCGGACAGCGGACATCGACTGCATTGGCAGAGCCGTAACAATCGTGTAGCCTACTTCTGTGGGCCAAGAACTGCAGCTGCGTGTATCGGGTGGCACCTTGACTGCAGCCACACACAACTGCTGGAAATGCGTCTCACAGAAAAATACAGAGGAAATGTTACAGCTCCTCCCAGCAATTTCCGGGGTTTGCCCAAGATCGTATATTGTTTTCAATTAGCTTACATCTGGAGAAACTAATGCAAAGTTCTCGACTGCACACTTTCGACAGTGGGCCAACTCGGGTTTCTGTTTGTGATGGAGAGACAGGCCACCGAGAGATCCGAGAGATAGGCGGCCATGCAAATTGAATGCATTTAGCCACTCCTGGCTGAGGCAGAACTTTTCCACTTTGGGTCCGATGAATGTTTCGAGCCGAGTCGACATGCAGGTAACTACATAAGCAGGGGCGGATGGGAAAACCGGTCGGAACTTGTTTTGGGGCGGCCTTCAAATAACACAAGACACTCTTTAAGTTGGCCAACTTCAATGGCGGCAGACTAAACGTCGGGTAAGCGAGTTTGCTCCGCAAGTTAAACACCTATAAAAATTCAACTTTCATTTCCAAAAAGTAGGCGGAGCCATGTAAAACACCTTGGACAAAGGAAGGGTAAGAGTGGATGAGTGGAAGAGCGGAAGAGGTCGGGGCGGCACTCTTTGCCAACTGGTGAAGCGTGCAGCGTGTAAACGAGAGCTCTGTGAGGAATCCAGTGACTTCAGCTGTGATTTCCAACTTAATTAATTAAAAGCAAATTAAAAGTTTTAATCTCTGCGCTACAAATTGTTGCTGCAAAGGCCTTGCCCCCACACCCTGCCACTCCCAGTGCCGAAAAGCGCCTACAACATTATTCCCGGAGCCCGGGGAGCTGGAGGGCTGGAAAGTGGAAGAAGGCTCCACTGATGAGCAAAAATAATAAACTGCGGCTGCTCCGAGTTGCTCTTGTTGGTCGGAAAATCTGAAAACAATCAGGGGAAGCACCCGACAGCAACAAAAGAGTTCTTTCCGAGCAAAAGGGTTGGCTTCAGGGGTTGGGGTCTCTGGGAGCAGAATCGAGTTGGTTTGAGGGGATGTTTGGTTTCATAAGCCAGTGTAAGCAGATTTTATCTTATTCAACGCAAAAATTAACAAATTTCCAAGCCAAACAGCGGCTGACAAAACAAGCAAAGTCAATTTGCTCAAACGATTGGTAATGCTCGGCGGGAAACTTTGCCCTCAACCTTACCTCAAGCACCTCGAGCACCTCGAGGACATGCACATAGCCATAATAGGCGTTTATTTGCCAGATTTGTGATCTGCCTCGTATTGAATACCGAATTTATTACCTTCGAGTACGGCTTAAAGCTCTTCCCCTTGATCAATGGCCCGAAATCAAAGCCAAATGGAAGGCACGTAGCACGTAGCTGCAGCATTATGGCATCGCATCGCCATCGCCATCGCCGTCGCCATCACCTTCTGGCTCTGAATTTCCGACATCCCTGGCTGATGCTAAACGTCACTTGCTGAATTTATGACGCACTGTCGCCTCAGAGAGCTGCATTCATCACGTTTCCGTCAGCTGCATGTCCAAGGCGTCGGATGGTTGTCATAAAAGATGCTCATCATCAGTTTTGGGGCGTCCTCCTGCCACTGCTGCTGCCGCTAGTGCCTCTGCCATAAAGCGTTTCTGGCCGGGACTCGGCCTCGACCACGCCTGAAATAGGACTAACCATGAATATATAGTATTCCCCTCGGCGAATATCTGTTTCTTCCGCTAATTGCGCGGCCATAAATCTATAGGCTGTCTCGATTTGAGGGCGTGGCCGGCAGCGTCTTGTTTTGCATTTGCGAAATGAAAACACAGTGCCGGCCAAGAGAGCGGCCGGGCCTGCCAAGTACACGTCGATTTCAGCAATGGGCGCCGGTCCTGAACACTGCGAAAAATATTGATATAGAATGCTTAAAAAATTGTTTAGATATTTGTATTAAATAGGAAACTTTTCTGCCTTTCATATAAGATTAAATATAGCATACTTTTCAGGGCCATATATAAACTGTGCTGGCCAATGGGAATCCGTGCAGACTATTTGAAAATACAGTATGTAGGAACTATTATTTTATAATATTACTAAATATTTATAATATTTCTTGTCAGAGTAGATTTCTCACAATACATTTCATATTCCCTTTATAAAGCTATATATATACTTTTGTGATGTTCTTTATTTTGTAAGTTTTATAATTGGTTCAGCTATTTTTATTAGAACATTAAGTTGTCTAGAAAAATAAATATTCATCAATAACCGAATTCAATGCCCATCACTCATCAAATATATATTAAAGAGCTTCAAAATTATGCTGACTAGTAAATTCTATATATTTAACACTTTAAGCTAGAAGTATATCATGTAACCATGATCCCTCTTGATCCCATTAAGGTAGGTAAATATTATGTCCTCTTTTTTATCCCCATTGAAGTAGGAAAATATTTTTGTATTTTTTGCTCTCTGCATTTATTTGCAACATTTTATTGTTGAGTTTTTGGCAGCGCCTGTCCTGGCTCTTGTCTGATGTTGCCGCTGCTACTGCAGAAGCACTCGTAAATGTCATGCCGTGCATTTGCATTTCAATTTCCATTACAATTCGGGATGCCAGTCGGTCCGGACTCTGGACTCCGGACCGCCAGGCCGCCCCCGCTCTGGCCCCGTCCCCGTCCCCGTCCCCGTTCCGCTGCTGTTTGGCCGCGATTAGCGCGCTATAAATCCAAAAATGTTGCTGTATTTTAACAATGTTTTTGGGATCGCCTGCCAGCCAGCCAGCCTGCTGGCCGCTCTGCCAATGGCCACTGTGTTTGCTGTTGTTAAATGCAGAAGAGACCATAAACCAAATCATTTGGCGCGGCCACGCCCCCGAAGTGGAGGCTGTGAAACATTGTCCCGGCCTCTGAGTGGAGAGAGGGAGAGATCAGGCTTCAAAATATGCAACTCATTTTGCTGATGTTTTTGGCCCGACGCTGGTGTATCCCAGTTTCCCATTTGCATTATTTGTAGCCCGATACGCATTTAATTAAAATGGCGCATTTGAATTAGTATTGGTGCGGCATATAGCAGACGGGATTAGCATCAGCTATATACTCCCGACATTTTAAAATCGGAAACACAATTCAGCAGGAGTTGAAAACTTTTAGGGAGACTGCTGTACTTAGACTTTAGGGATTTGTTACTATTAGATCAATTATGCAGTCAAAAGGTACAGGTTCTTAAGCCTTCATACACTTATATTAATATACTTTTAGTTTTGTTTAAAAATTATTTGTATTTATAGCATTTGTGGTGATATTATGCAATGTGTCTAAGAACAAAATAAGTTTGACGAACTAGCAGAGGAAATAAAGGAATCCAACTGCTGCCTTTGTCATACTTCAACATAGTTTTTCCAAGTTCTGTAGCCTAGTGTAATTATAGTTGATTCACTCAGCAGAATAACCCATTTGCTTACTTAGTGGCTGTGTCAGCAGAATTGAAGTGGATTGAAGAGGTCTCCGCCTTGAGTTCCTTCGGCACGTCCGCTTGTTCGAGGCGTTTTGCCTACTCATTTTGCGTTACGCATACGCCGTGTGTGCGCCGAGCTCTTTGGCAATATGGTTACGTGTAAAACTTTAAACACCACGATGACTGCACAATTACGGCCACTGAGGGTGGCCTAGGGGTAGTAGGAGTTCGAGGGGGGCGGTGGCAGCGCCAGCACCAGCGGAAACTGCGGTTGGGTCTTGGCTGCAGCCAATGGCTTGTAAATAATACGAGCGCTTACCTGCGCTGCTGGGTCGCCGGGTCGCTGGGTCGCGGCCTCGTTGCTGCAGCAGTCGGTGGCTTTGCCATTTTGTGGCCTTCGCTCCGTGCCGTGTGGCGGTGTCCCGCTGTTGCTGCAACTAATTAAGACAAACTAACGGACGAGGCTAGGTGTGGCGTGGCCACGCTTAGGGGGTGTGCCCGATGTCCTTGAGAGCCAGCTCGGCTCAAGGGCGAAGGTACATCCAAAGAAACGCAGCATGAATAATTTACCGGAATAGCTTACCTACTTCAGCCTCAAACGTCTTTAAGCATAAGAAAAGCGCCTGTAAAAGCTCTTAGGGAAATCCTGCTGAAATTAATATATGCAATGTAATTAATTACCCACCTAGTTGCCATATGAATTCCCACGTTTTTTCTCCCACTGCACACCCCACGTGTTTTGATATATATGCGTTTGTTACAATCACAATGCGTGTTTACAAGGGGCGCAGCGGCGAGCGAGTGTGTGCGAGCTGGGCGCCAAGTGCACTTAATTTGTTTGCTTAATTTACAAAACATGAGACGCTGGCGATGCTCTGGCCCTGGTGCTGGTCCCAGGACCCCGGTCCTCTGTTTCCTGCTCCCTGGTCCCTGGTCCCTGTTTCCCGGTCTCAGGTCTCAGGTCCCTTGTTGTGTGTTCAGCACTCGCCGGCTGTGTCAGCAGCGGTATCAGTGACTGGTAGCTGGTGTTGCATGTAAGTGCAGCTGTTGTTGGCAACGCGAGAACAAGGACCAACTTCGACAGTGGCATCCTTGCGTGGAACGTGCTCCGTAGCCCTCGTGTGTGTGCGCGTTAATAACGGGATCATTGCCTTAATTATGCACACCTAAAGTGCTTGACAATCAACGAAAATTTTTACGCTTTAAGTGAAAGGATAAGTTCAAGAGCAGCAAACTTTAAAAAGACCTTCTGAAAAATGGTTCTCTCCCATGTTATCCCAATATTTAATATATGTTTTGATCCTTTCATGTACAAAAGCGACTCATACTCCATATTTTCTACCCTCTATCACAATATTAAGATACTCTCTTTATCTCGATACTCTTTTTAACCCCTTCATACTTCAACTAATTATGAGAAATAAAACAACCTTGTACATTTTGTATTATTTATTTATTTCGTCATATAATTCTTGCCATTATCGCTTTAATGTTGAGCTAAATTGCACGCCCACATCGGCGTGCACTTTGTTGGATTTTTGTGTGGTTTGATTTCGTTTGACCTTTTTGGCTTGCTTAACTCCCATTGAATTATCCATAATTATGCATATTTAATATATAATTTCTCCTCGTTGACTCTTTTGCTCGGCTCTTATTGGATTTGTTGTATTATTTCCTCGATTTCCTGTATTTAAGTTTGATTTTACATTTTATTATTAGTGTCGTTTTAGTTTAGTTAAGATTAGTTTGCGCTTCAGTTTATTTCCAACTCCCACAACTCGGCTCGACTTCGGGGGTTTGGCTTTCTTTGATTTACAATATGTTGCTTAACCGGCTTACTGCTATTTTCATAAATTTCGGCTCTTAGCTGAGCAATACATGCAGAGCAGGATGTACATACAATCGAGCGCAACCTGAATCCTTTTTGTAAGTTTGCGCTGCGCATGAACATCTAAAAATAGTCCTTTGGCCAAGGAGTTCGGATTTACTCTGAGTTCGTTCGGCAGAATATACTCTTAACATCGTCGTCCAACTAACTTTTACGCACTAAATTCTCTTGTCCTGACATTTATTATTCGATAAATATATATATTTTGCATTATTTGTTTAAATTTAGCCTAGAACAAAGTCCATCTTACGCTGCCATCAAACAAACACAAGCCGTTCAACGGAAATTAAAATTTGAACAGAGAACGGACAAACTGATGCCGCAAATAAGCCACAATTGAAATGAAAACAAATCCAATTAAACTGAATTTGGCCGTTATCCATTTTGATTTTTTTTCTTTTGATTTCATCGATTTTTCATAAAGACTTAATTAGTTTGTATTTAACTTTTTCTCCATGTTTCGCTCTAGCTTTAATTAATGTTTGCCTACACGCCGCGGTCTGCTGCTGCCTTTGTGTGGGTCTCATATTATTAATTTATTATTTTGTGTTTTTATTCTTTACAGTAATTATTTACATAACTTATGTGCCTAGGTTGCGGTAGTTGGAGGGTAGGGTGTACTTAGTAGTTAAATGTGTGTCTCTTACGCTTATTAATTGTTGTTTTTTCTTTGTTTATGTAATTAGTTTTGCAAGTATCGTTTGCAAGTGCGCCTGTTAATTTATTTAAATTAATGGATTCATTTTTAACTATGCTTCGTCTGCGATTCATCTGAAATTTCTGTGTTCTGTGTGTTCGTTTAACGCCTCGATCCACAGTACGCCTGTTACGTATTAAATTTATGCTATGTTTACTTTCACTATTATTATTATTTTAACCATCCTTTGATCGTGTGTGTGTGGAAATGCAGATCCCATTTTCTCCCTAACGTACTGTTTATTATCGGAATTTTGTGGGCAGCCGCCGCAAATTAATTAATGCATTAAAAATATTCATTCGGTTTGAACTTATGGACTGCGACCCAGTTGCTTCTTTTGTTCGGCGAACCAAGCAAATAATAAAAATATAAAATACAAGGACATGCTACTAGGCGTTGACAATGCAGGGTCGCCGTCGCTTTCCCACAGATTTTGATGTTTTTGTTCTGCTTTTGATTTCGCATTTCCTTGCTGTTTTGCTGCAATTAAGCACGCTCCACATGCTGAAGCATATTGTTTGTTTGTTTGTTTGTTATTTTTTAATTACACAGCTCCCGCTGCTGATTCCTCCGCCGCCGCGTTCCGACTCGTCCGGTAGTGTGGTGTGGCCATGGAGCAGTTTAGGTCACCAGCTGTGGTCACAGGTGGGTCACCGTCAGCGTGGCCACTGCCAGCAGGATGGCGCCCGCGGCGCCGCAGCAGATGCAGCAGCGCTGGGAGGCGCCGGTCAGCGCCGAGTTGTCCGGATCCCCGTTGGCGTACCGCTTCGATCCCTCCAGGCCCAGCAGGTTCGGCGAGATGGTCGTCGGCGGCGCGTTGCTCAGACCGATCCGCTCCATGACGCTCTTGTGGAACACGTGCAGGATGTTCACTTCGCACAGCAGGTTGATGTTCGCCTGGTACTTGGCCTGGAAGAAGCCCTGCAGCACCTGGCTGTGCGGGGAGATCTCCAGCGAGGAGTACGTGGTGGAGCCCTCGTAGGCGTCCTGCGTTATGCGCTGCAGCGGCGTCGAGTAGACCTGCGGGGGCGAGGGAAACCGAGTGAACAAGTTAGTAACTTATAATATTTATATTAATTAATGATATGCTAAGTTAAAAAAGGTAGTAGAGTTAGAGTTATTATCTCACCTGGCGTCCGTTGATGTACCAGGTGATGTTGGCCGGCGGATACGAGGGCCCTACGGTGCACACGGCCTTAAAGTTGTCGTTCACGCCAATCACCTTATTGTTCACCTGCATCACCGGATCGTCTTTTGGCAGCTCAATCACCTGCATGTGCGCCGAGCGGATCTCCGTGTGGAAGAGCGGGGCGTCCTCGGAGACCTCGCACTGATAGCTGCCGCTCAGCTCCCGGGTGACACCCTTCAGCGTCACCGACGTGGCATCCGACTTGGTGAGCTGGAAATGGGAAGTAAGGAAGGAGGCGGCTGTTAATGCACCATTGGAAGGATGCGACCAGAATGCTATGCACTGCAAAAAGAAGGCTCTTATCCATCAATTAATTGTCCCTACTCTGTACTAATAAGTATCTTTACTGCCAAACTTAGTCTGAATGTTCTGGAAGAACCCATTAAAGTATAAATTAGAAATGTATTTCTCGAGGCCCTGCTTTCAGTGTACTCGAAGGGTAATAAAGCAGAGAGGCTCTGTATCCGCTACGCATTTAACTCAATCCTTCATCGGCTTCCATTTTAGGATGGTGGATGGGCGGGCTCCATCAGCATCTCCGATTCCGATTCCAATTCCGATTCAGGCAGCGACGCTTTTGTTGGTAATCAACGGAGCATGAGTAAGTACCAGGAGCCGAGGCTCCAATTGGCCGGGGCATGCCCAATGCAGGGGCTGCGGCTTGGCGGCTTGGCGGCTTGGCTTTACGGGCGCTTTCAGGACCTTTGCCAGGGTATTCAGGAATCGTATCCGCGCGCAGATAGCCGCGCACTCGTTGTCGCAGTTTAGCATATTCTGTTAATTGCCAGCAAGCGCTTGCCACTTGGCAAACAGTTGTGCAATATCCTACTCAAAATCCACTTCAGCAGCGAACCATTCGCGATTACCGTGTGCGCATTTGTGTGCTCCTGCCTGGGTGGGTGTGAGTGTGAGTGTGTGCGAGGTCCTTTTATCGCAGGCCTGGCCTTTTGTATTTAAGTTCAGGCAACAGCAATACTCGTGGCGGCGCAACCCATTCGAGTTTTGCATATGCCACCAAAGCCAGAGGAGCACCGGCTCCGGCAACGGCACCGGCGCAGCCATCGCTTTGTTCATTTGCATCTGTACTAATCCCGGCATCGCTGCTGTTGTCGTCCTTGCTGCTCTTGTTGCTCTTGTTGCTCTTGCTGCTCCGGCTATTGGCAGATACAGCTGCGCCGCCACCCACGCCCACGCCCATCAGTTACCACTTGCTACCGCCTCCCCCGGCAGTGGCCCGCGGCAAACAACAGCTTTTTACGATTGTTTCAACACTTTGGCGCATTGCTCGGCTTGGCCTGGCTTTCCCTATTTACTATAGTTTGTTGTTTTCTTTCCAGCCAGTTGTGCCAGTTCATTCGCAGATAACGCCGTCGATAAGGGCCGCCCTGCCACCTACGGGCTCCTGGAATCCTCTAAGCCCAGACCCAGAGACCCAGCCCAGCCCCTAGCCCATCTTTCTCGCGGTTGCCAATTGGCATATTGGCCATCCATGGATGGCTCCATGGCTCCATGACTCCATGGCTCCCTTCGATCCCAATGGCCCCTGGCGAGCTGTGGTTTTAGTGGCTTTCGGATTTGTCGACGCTGATCTCGTTACGCAATCGTAAAATGAAAACAAATGCGAAGCGTATTGATAAGGTTCTCTATATGCATGAGGGGCTGTGGCTGTCCGGGGCCCATGAATAATGTGCATCGGGCCAGAGATACATTATGATTTCGTATTGGCTTGCGTGAGTTATGGAGTCAAGTACATAAAGCATGCCCCTGCCTCCTAAATAGTTTTCCAATAAATATTTAAACCGCAAAATGTTACCTCTCCTTGAAATAAATGCAAACTGCAAAGGTGTCCTGCCTGTTTAGAAATAGTATGTGGCACTGTCAGAAATTTTAAAGTTATTTTAGCCCTCAAGGGGATATTCAGTTGCAGTTGCACTTGTTCATTCAAATATGCCCTTTAAACTTAAGCTGTGTCAAAGAGGAAAGCCTGAAAGCCTGGAAGGTAGGAATTAATAACTACTGTTTTTAATATTTATTTAAATCATTACGTGCCACTGTTTTTTGTATACTTTTGTGCATGCAAACGCAATGCCTCTCGCCTGAAATCCGCCCGAAGGGATTGCGACCCCCACCTAATTAAATGACACTAATTATGTAATCAAACATATACGCAAAGTTGTTCCTGCCCGCTTTATTTATTCAGCAGCTCCGTGTGGCTGTGGCCGGCTGCGTTGTTGACTCTTACTTGTTTGTGGGGGCTGCTGCTGCTGCTGTGACTGTCATATTTATTTAATTGCATGTGACTTTATTTGTTGGTACTCTGCGGCCGGTCCTGGCGGAAGCGGATGTGGCAGCGCCAGGAAGCGCGCCAAACAAACGCAAATGTCTGCCATTTTGAGGAATGAGGAACACACACACACACACACACACACACATCCTGGCACACCCTCGCTCGCATCCTCTTAGTTGCTCGCATGAAACTGTAGCCATTTTGTAACTGCTCCTCCGGGCAGTCGGGCATCAACAACAACAGCTACAAGGACAGCAGGCAGGGAAACCCAACTCAAGTTGCGTTACTCGTGAAAAGTTCTTTTTTTCCAACTCAGCCCCTGCCCTGCCTTTTTTCGTTTCCGCTTTTATTTATTTTATTTGTTGGCTTTTAATTTCTATTTATATTTTATATTGCCTTAGCCGCCGCAGCTGCAACTTTCAGGCATGAAAAAATTACGCCACTAAAGCGTAATTTTGCATGGCAAACACACACGCCAGCAGACACGTGGAGGAGTTTTCCCCCATTTTCCACGCTCCCTTCATTCCCTTCGTTCCCCCTCCGACCCATGTGTGAGAGTAAAGTATTGTTTCAATAATTCTGGCTTTATGAAATAATAACTTTACTGCAAAAAGCTCTCGGCCCGGCTGAGCTGAGCTGAGCTGAGCTGCCAGAGTCGCCGAGTTGTAAGAATACAATGAATTTCATTGCAGTGCCCCCAGTGCTGGCTGCTGCTCTCCCCATTTTGCCTGCATTTTTCCTGGCTTTTCCCCTGGCTTTTCCTTCGCTCCTTGCCAGCTCCAGTGCCGCATGCTGCCCACTTTTGTGGCTCTTTCTGCAGTGTTCCCGGCTCCTCACTGGGTTTCCGCTGTTTGTTGTGCAGCAATTTTAATTTTGCCAACGCTGTCGCATGCGGCACTCGTGCACTGTCAGAAAAATTCAGTATTCTACATAGTTCCTCAGGTGTTTAGTATGTTATAAAATAGATTAGTTTTTCCGTAAGATCACGATTAATCAGGCTTGAACCCAAGATCCCCTCAAGACGCTGTGGAATATTTTTCCGAGTGCAGAGCTTGCCTCAGCTGCAGCCTCGTTTGCATGCAACACTTTATGAATTATTGCTGTATCAACTCAAGTCGCGGCCACACGACCACACACGCACAGTCCTATTCCCGGCCACACTCTGGCTCTGCTCGCACACTCACACACTCGCACACTCGCACACTCACACACTCGCACACTAGCACTCACAAGCGCACGTATTATGTCATGCCGAATTTCCGCTGCCGGGAGCATTGTTGTAACTAACGGCGTTCTCCCAACCAATTCCCCATACCAGAATTTTCCACGAATTCCCACCCCTGCCATGCCAAGCTCGCAGTTGCCGTTGGCATTTCACAACTTCGACTGCCTAACGCTTGGCAAAAACCGACCACAAATTTAGTGAATGAGATGTTTCCGGTGCGGTTGTTATTCTTCTTCTCCTCCATGTTGCTGCTGTTGCTGTTGTTGCTGCAGTTACGTAGTTGCTGCTGTTGGTGTTGCAGGTTGCTATTGCTGTTGCTGGCAGGGCAGCGCTGCTGTTGTTGCTGTCGCTGCTATGAACAATTTTTGGTGTTTGGAAAATGCATGGCTTTTTATTGTGCTCATTGTTGGCGCAGGCAGACAACAGCACGCCAATGTGAATGGGACTAGGAACCTCCAACTACCAGCCCCCACCAACCAACATCCAACATCCAACACTCACATCCACATCCACATCCCCATGGCACCCAATGCCATTTGGCCAGCTAGTTACACCCTGCTATTCCGATTGCCGCTGTGCACTTCACGAATGCATTTCGCATTTCGCATTTTTATTTATTATGTTTATTTGTTGCCATTTGTCACACAATTTCTAGCCAAGGCCGCCGTGGAAAATGACAGGGAAAATTTGGCGAAGGCAAAGTGCCTGCATGTGACTGGCTTGAGTGGCTAATGGAAATTGAAGTGTACACTCCACAGCGAGAGCCTTAAAGGGTTTAGCATTAAGGAGCCATGTATATGTGAGAGGATACTCCAAAGGCAAAAGGTCTTTTATAAGAAAGAAGTCTTTTTTGAAACTTTTGCTTGCTCACTTTAATCTATTTCCTATTTTCCAGTATAAGTTAGGGTATTAAATTGCCGACTTAAAAATGCGTATATTTGAGGGCTTCTTGAGAGCATAATTTGGCCAAAAATTAAATGATAGCTAAATGCCGTGTAGTTCCCGATTCGCAATTAGAATCTTAATTATTTGACAATAAAATAATAAAAAAATTATACAAAAAAATTTTTCCCAATTTTTGAAAATTTGATAAGGGGTTACATCATTAAAATTGTCAAAAATTGACAAAAAATGTATTTTCTTTAATTTCCAAAATAAGTACGCAGATTAATTAACCAAATAAAAACTAACATAGAACAGCTTTCCGAATTGAAATTAAGGCTGTTTTGGCTGAGTTATGGTTATATTTTACTCTGACTTGTCAAAAAATTAGGGTATTAAAATGCCGACTCAAAAATGCGAATTTATGAGGTCTTCTGGAGAGCATATTATGGTCAAATATTAATTGATAGCAAAATGCCGTACATTTTCTGATTCGCCGTTCAAATTTCAATTATTTAACACTAAAATACCTATAGAAATTAAAAATAAAATTTTGCCCATTTTTTCAAAATTTTATAAGGGGTTACATCACTAAAATTGTCAAAAATTGACAAAAAATAAATTTTTAAACTCAATACGCAGTCTTATTAATTACTTCAAAACTAACATAGAGCTGCTTTCCGAATTGAATTTATGGCTATTTTGGCCAAGTTATGATTATTTTTAACTCTGATTTTGCAAAAAATTAGAGTCTCTGAAAAGTACTGCGAATATGGTATTTTAGTCTCATCGACTTGTGAAATTTGTGGAAAAAATCCGCTTAAATTGAGTTTCAGATATTAGGCGAACAGAGGATACTAGGCGGCAACCGGTAGCTTTTTGAAATCTTAAGACCCTTAAAAGTATGCTGCAGTTATTGCGAACGCAGCATTATTGTGCTGATAGAAGTATGCTACAAAATATTTTAAAGCCACTGAATAGGGTTTCCGGTAACTGATGTTTCCGGTTCGTCTAAAGTGATATGCAGATTGATTAACCGAATAAAAACAAACATAGAAAAGCTTTCCGAAATGAATTTAAGGCTGTTATTTTTTTATTATTATTTATTTTTAAGTCTAGATTTTCCAAAGAATTAGGGTGTTTGAGCGTTTCTTGAGAGCAGAATTTGGCCAATAATTAAATAATAAAATAATTAAATGAGAATTGAATGATATAATTTAGTATCCATATTTCCTCTGAACAAATTTGTTAAATTTTTAAACTATTTTAAGGAGTTCAAGCCGACTCAGTTAGACTTCAACACCTCTCACAAGTCAGCAAATGGAAAGGGTTCCCTTTGTCTGCCTGGCTCTCTCCTGTCTAGTACATACAATTAGTAAGGGCCACAAGAAGCCCCGAAAAGAAGCCCTTGGGAGTTCATTCAAATCAGCAGTCGTAGCCCAGATCCTGGACTATGTAACTCACTGGACCGACCAACTTTTCGGTCTCTTCAGTCGCCGGGCCTCGGCCTCTACTTCCTTCACTCCCTTAAATTTCCCTGTAGCAAGTGCATTAATTTTAAGCGCACATTGCTGTGCATAAATGCGAGGCGTGTCGGGTTATTAACAATGTTAAAAGCAAACGCGCCAGCGGCCAGGACACTCTCCGGCAAAAGCCAAAGGACACGGGGTGTGTGTGTGTATGAGCGAGGACAACTGACGCTGCCATTACCGCAAACTTAATGCGGAATAATTCCTTCCGTGTTGACAGTGTGCAAAAAACTTTTCGGGCGCAAATTTTCGTGAAGCTCTCCGGCGGCGAAGGGGGAAAGGACGCAGAAGGACCCAGAAGGATCCAGAAGCCAATGGCAGAGAGAGAGGGAGAGAGACAGTCAGAGGCCTCTCGGCTGGCTGCTGGCTGCTGGCTGGCGATTTTTATTGTTGTGGCGGACAATGAATAAGCCGCAAAACTTTAGAGCACTTGGCATATCCTATTCCTGTCCCGCTCAGCATCCTTGCCGCCCACTTGGTGACCCCCAACCCAGCCAGCCGCTCGGCGGGCGGCCCTGGTAATTGTGTTTTTAATTGAAGACTGCCAGCGAAGCGAGCGCGCGCTGTCTCTAAATTAAAAACTTAATTACATTTAACATGATGATTTTCCTGTTTATTTCCCCTTTTCGTTATGTATTTTGTGAATATTTTTTGTCCCCGTTGGCTTCTATAAGGTGGAGTGCACTCGGATAAATTGCATGCAAACAGAGGTCATGCCATGGATGTGTTAATATTAATAATATAATGAGTTTGCTGGGTTACCAAGGACATGTTCGTAAATTAATTGGTTGCATCAGATCAGCTAGAACTGGAGTCTGCATGGGGCCTAAAATATATATAGATATATAATATATAATATATATATATATATTATAGAAAATATCTGCAGATATATCTGATCTTTAATAATATAGATTGTGGCCGTGCTTTTAACTCCCAGTGCAGGTGCAAGGCAAGAGGGTGGCTTAGGCGTGGCCCTTGCTTTGCCATGCCGAATGACTTTTGAAGTTTTGTCGACGCGACTCGGCGGTGACTTCCTGCCCACCGCCTTAATATGCATACATTTACATTCCAATAACGCTCAAGTGGACGCCACGAGTGCACTTCGCTCGGCCACGCCCCCCGGCGTCCACAAGTGCCTCGCATGTCAGCGGCAGCGTCATCAGCGCCAGCTGCCTTTCAAGAGCCTCGATGCTTTATGCGCCACGCCCACTCCACCTATGACACGCCTCCTCCCCACACACACACACACACACCCGGGCGGGGGACACACGTGTGTGCATATGCATATGCAGATGCATAATGGCCGCCGACAACTTGGCACGGGCGGAACTTTTCTCATTAAGCGTGTTTAGCTGTTGGAAATGATTTAGCAAAAGTAAAACAAGTCAAGTTATAATGTTTTAATCTCAATTAAGGCACTTGCCACAATTTCAGCCCGGCACATCCATCTCTGACCCCTCGCTGTGGATCTCGCTCTTCATTTGGCCCGCCGGTGGTTGCCTTGGCATAACTTAAAAATTCCATTTCCATTTGCGGCCTGGCCTTTGACGTTTGCCTTCGTTAGTGCCGGCAACTATCAATTTAAGTTGGAAAACACAGCTGCCGGCTGATGGCGCCTCATTTCGATTTGTTACCTCCACGCACAGTGGAAGGTACTAAGAAATATAGCTCAGAAAAAAAGGATCACTTCCCTTTCATCTCCAAAACATTCTGGAAAGTTTAAGTGCTCATTTCCTTAATTTTTTCCCCACCTCTTGATCTTTAATTGATCACAAATCAACTTTTGATTGATATCTTTACTTTTATTAATTTAAAATTAAGTTCTTAGTTAGCTTGTGTAATGAACACGATTTATTAAGATCCTAAATATCCTATAATATGCAAGCTAATGCATGTTTGCATTTACTATCAATAAACACATTAAATTTTTATCGAGTGTTCTTGAAAAAAGACTGACTATATGTTTAATAAAATTAATTAAGGAACTCCCTGGTAAATATTCCCTTTTTTCAGATTATAAATACATTTTTTCCCAGAGAGTATGCAGTTCTAAATTCCACTGTGCCCTGGGGCGTAAACTATGTTTTTTTCCAGGTTTGGCACATTTGCACTTTTCAAAAGCCACCTTTTAACACGGCCCTGCTGGGGGAGCTAGAACTATGGGCAACCTTCAGACTTAATTGCACAGCGCTGGCTGGCTAAAATCATTTGCATTATGCAATCGACCAAAGCCAGCTCCAGCTTCTGACCCCTCGGGTTGGCCGACTCCGACTCTCCGATGCAGCTTTTCTTACGCTTTTCACCTTTTGCGGCTCACAGCTGATTGCGTCTCAAGCAGTTGGCCACGGGAGTGGAGTGGAAATGGAAAATTGCTCAAATTAAAACGAGTTTCCACTGCCGACGCTGCCATAAGTAGGCTACAAAAATTTCCACATTAACCTCAATGCCATTGGTTGTGTTTTTTGAATAGTTTCCAATTCGCTGGCGATGTAAGGCCAAATAAAATCGGAAAGAGAATCGCTGGAAAATAAAAAAAGGGAGGAAATAATTAACACGCATAGCTTGGCCCTCAGCCACGCCCTGTGCGCCCAACGCGCCCACAGCCAAGGACTGCTGCTGCAATCGAAATATTTAATTAGTGCAAAAATGCCTTTGAATGCTAATTAGTGGCAAATTAACATTTGAGCAGGGCTCCTCCTTATTTTAGTTGTATTTTATCTCGTTTTATTTCGTTTTATTCGCTTATTCCCTCCATTTTGTTGGCTCACTGCATGGGAGTGCAAATTAAAGACACAATCAAAGCAAATTAATCAAGCCGCCAGTTGCTACTGCCCACGCTGATTGATGTGGCCAGCCAGTTCGCCATTATCGATGGGGCGATAGCCAAAGGACCAACAGACAGGGGAAGTGGGAACGGAGCGTGGCGGAGACAGGAAACGGAAGCTGGGGCAAATTATTTCTATGGACGCAGCCGCCACCGCCGCCGCCCCTCGGTTGCTTTGTTTCGCTTACATAAAACAAACATTACTCCATCATTCGCCCTTGCTTTATGCCATTATTTATGATTATTTAACGTTCCCCTTTTTGGCGCATTTGAAAAATGTGGCCCGAAGTGTTTGTAAATGAGTTTGCAGTTTTATGTGCGGACGAATGAGTTTTCAATTTATATTTCGTCCACACAAATTTTTCATGGCAAATTCAATTTTATTTATTTATGATTATACGACAATCGATTCGTTATCGCCCCGCGAACGCAATGCTATTACTCTGTTCGGGGATTTTATCCGCTACCAGTAGGACTCTGAGCTTGAATATGTTTTTTGAGTTATGTACATGTTTCCTAAGCGATCCGGGGAGCATACTAAAGGGCATAAAACTGGGTTATGCGTTTCTAATATATACACAAACTCTTAAAGAAAACTCTCTTTCAAAATAAGATTAATAAAATCATTATCCAACCTGTTTTTTTCTAGGGTATAATTATAATTTTGTCTTGGGCCAGATCCCGTTTAGCAAGGATTTTTCCAACTCAACCACACAGCGATTTTTAAGTGGGGTCCCGAGGCATTTCGGCACTTTCCACGAAGGGCTCTCAGCGGATAATTTATCGCTTACTTTGCGGCTGTTGTTTTTATTAATGAGTGCAGTATGGGAAAGCGAAATGCGAAGCATTTTTCGCGACTAGGTGGGCCGTTCTGGGCGCTGCTCGTTGTTCGTTGTTCGTTCTTCGTTCTGTTTGTCCATTTGTTTATTTTGTTTTGCCAGCAGCCGCGCCATAAACTATTTTGCACTTTTCGCAATATTTCAGTCAGCTGCCGCATGTGTGTGTGGGCTAGAGAGTGTGTATGTTGTGGCACTTTCCGAATTGTAGAGCGGAATATTTCATACACAGACGCACACGAACATGCAAAACACAGCCGAATATTGTAAATAAAAGTGAACAAATATTGCACAGCAATAGAAATAAAATGTGTGACACCGACGGAGCGAGGAGGGCAGTGTCCTGCGGAGCGATAGAGGCGGCAAGATGCTTCGCAGCAACTGCCCCAGGACACCAGGCCAGAGCCCGGCATTGTCCGCATTTAAATATTTGCATAGCATTTGAATGCTTTCCCATTTTGCATTTGTCGAAACGCAAACCCGGCTCGAGCGAAACACATGGGCTGCTGCTCCAGTGATTTGTCCATTAAGCTGACAATAGCCGGGCCAAAAGCAGAAATAACTACGGAGTTCATACCCAGGCTTGAAGACAACCGGTTGCACTGCCCTGCCTGTTAGTGGGTCTTGCTTTTTACCAAACAACCAGTTCAAGGTACATATTTCTTTTGAACATTTTAAATGTTATTTAGTTAGACTGGCCTGAATCGCATGATAAACACTTATATCATTTCTTATATTATGCCAATGGTATTTTTCTAAGCCTGTTAATGATCTACAATGTATATTCCACTAAAGCATTCTTTAGTTTCATAGAAATCTCTTTGAAAATTATAATATGTCATTAATAAAGATATGAAAAATAAATAGTACTAAGCATATACTGTATGATTCCCTTCTTAATTTAAATGCATAGTCAAATCTATCTCTGAGACGCCCTTCAACAAATCGCAGTGAGGATAGGGGATAGGGAATCCTTAGAGCGCCAAGCTTAATATGAAGAAAAAGGAGCAGCGAGTGCACATTGTGAGATCCCATGCTTAATTTAACTTACATCAACATTAATGCCGGCGACGGAGAAGACAAATGTGGGCTTGGCCTCGCGGGGAACGTAGCGGTAGAATTCCTCCTGGCCGAAGTACCAGCGCACCGCGTAGAGCGCCGCCTGCGGGGGAAGAGGATAACAGGGATGCGTTAATGAAAAGCCCAAGTGGAGCAGCAAGGAAGCGGCAGGAGCGACAATAAGCGACGGGAAACACGGCGAAGACGGCAAGACAAAGTGCAAGTAATTATAATAATTAAGCATGCCGCCGACGACAATATCCGTATTGTTGCCGGAACTGTAGCATCTCCTGCTGCTCCTCGAGAAAGTGTTGCTTACCTGCTCCAAATCATATTGACAAGACAATGTCGCTGCATTTCCCATGATAACGGCCTCCGGTACAAATATCTTCAGATCCTTCAGGCAATGGGCTGAAAGAGCACGGCACACAGACATTAATATTAAAGGATGTCCCAAAAGTCGTTTAACCGTAGGACCTCCTCCACTGACGACGAGCCCCACATGTCGGATGCGTCGTGTGGCAACAATACGAATTCGATTATGCCGCCTCCAACCGAGAAGGGAATGGGAAAATGTAAAAAATAAAATTCGAAAAATAAAACGCAATTACCCATCCCGACGACAGGGGAGGGATCCCTGTGGCCCTGCCGGGATCCACTTGCATGTTAATTTATGACAAAGACGACCGAACGGCCCAAATTTGACTTGCAGTTAATGCAATTTATTTATTTTATTCCATTTAATTTCGGTTTCAATTCGTTTATTCATTTCGCCGGCCAATTGTGGAATTTAACGCGAGTCACTGCTATTATCAACATTAAACGAGGCTGATCCGAATCGAGTGGAAATGTAAATAATGTAAATAAATGCCGGTAATGTTATAGTTACGTCCATATGAATATGACAAATGCACAAAGCGAACTATTAATTTCGGTGAAGGAGTTAAAGTATTCTATTTACAAAACGGTTAGTGGAATAAAAAGGAAATAATGGCAATAAGAAAATAGAGCTTCCTGAGAACACAGTTTCTATTAATCAATATTATTTTTATAATATTAACATATATATATATATATTTAACAGTAACAGTTATTGTGTATGGTGTAAATACAAATATGTTCAAAATTAACTTGCGATCTTAACTGACGATCTGGTAACTCAACGATACATCGATACATCGATACATCGGTCGATTATGTACTCAGGTGGCAACTCTATTCCAGCCACTGATTCTTCTTCTTCTTTTCAAAGTTCGTGGCTTTAATTGTGTGTGTTCCCTTAAAAATGATCAATAATAAGAAATCAAAGCAATATTTGGATTCCTTGCGCATTGTTTATCACCCTAGCATGTGCTGCTGCTTGTTCTATATGTTGGTAATTAATTTATATTACAAGATCAACCACATTTCTTATGTTTACACTTCTAGCGCTCCTGGTTTTCTACAAATGTGTCGCCATCAACAAATGTGTTTATTAATTGCGGAGTTTCTCTTAATCGTTGTACTTTGCCAATTGTTCGTGTGAGATTTCAGTGCGTTAATTCATTTCCTGCTTTTATTTGTGTGCTTTTTATTGTTGCAACACCGGATTGTGAAATAAGCACACACACAGGTAAGTAAAGATATTCATACATACAAATGCATACATAGAAGAGGTCCGCTTGAACTTACAGAGAAAAAAATTATCATAATTGCCAAAATATTGATAAATATTAAAAAAATTAAATGCCAGACGTTATTAATGACATAACATACTTAAAAGAATTATATTATTATAATTTCTAAAAGAAGAACATGCCAAAATAATAGTACTTTATAAATATTTTCAATGTTGTACACTATGCTTCCATATTATCTGTTATATATTCCATATTATCTGTTATATATTCCATATTATGTGTTCAATATTTCCCTAAGACACTTCAGGATCTACCCTTTAAAGAACAACATGCCAAAATAATAACTTTAAATAATTAGCAATATAAATAAAAAAAAAATAATTTTCTATATTGTTCAATATGCTTCCATATTATCTGTTATATATTCCATATTATCTTTTATATATTCTATATTATCTGCTTTATATTCCATATTATCTGTTCAATAGTTCCCTAAGATACTTCAGGATCTACCCTTTACTAGTAATTAATAGATTTATAGGGACAACTCAGAAAGTGCGACTCCATATTTAATGCGATAATAGTAAATATGTACTCTAGAAATTGGAGAGTAGGAGAGGGGTGTTCGTTAAATAAACTGTCCATGGAGTGGACTACATGTCATTCGGAAATTTTTCCTCGATTTGTGGAGTCTGAGAGGGGTCGAGATCGAAAACGAGTGAACTGACTGGCATGTGGTTGGCCAAATTATGGCAACTTTAATTGAACAAACCGATATTAATCAAAGGCAAGCGCTGCACGCACACTGCCGGGCATTTAATAAATTGACTACTTCACCGCCGCCGGCGGAAGAGTTGGTGGAAATCGGTTCGGTTTCGGCCCGGTGGGTGGTGCGTAATATAAACAGTTATTTGGTAGATTAAATAATCAATTTAAACCACGACGGCACACGCAGTTGGCATAATAAATTCAGCTTGTTCAACATGACAGACTGACTGCGAGGATGTGGGAAGTGGGAACGGGAACGGGAATGGGAAGCGGAAACCCAGCAATATGCCATTTATATATGGCTCTTTTGCACACTTACCACTGAGCAATAACTCCGAGATTATAATCCAGCTCAACGCCAGCATATTGAATGCTGTATGCAAGGCTCCCGGTCCCGGTTTGCAGGTCCTGCGACCTCCTTGTCCCGGCCCGATCCTCTGGCTGGCCATGTCCGCCTCTTGCCGCTACAGTCGCAATATCTGCCGAAGCTGGAAAGAGTCGTAAGAGAGAGAGAGGGAGAGTGAGAGATGTTGCATGTTGCACGAGAAAAAGTTTGAAGCAGCGTATAAGCATATTTGAGATGATGCTCTCGGGCTTATTGATAACTGGCTAGCTACTTGCCAAAGTTTCAGAGGAGCAAATTGAAACGTTGCTCTTGCTTTTTGTGGCCCCTCTTCAGTCTATTTATCTGTCTGTCTGCTTTGTCTCGGGATCTGTCTATACTATATGTACCATGTCTCTGGCCGTTTGACAACTTTGTAAGGCTTCAATGACACGCGTCCGTAAGTTTCAACAGCTCGACATGCTTAAAAACTTTGCAGCAGGACAAAAAGACGAAAACCTTTAACTAAACAGCACACAACAGGCTCCGTCTCCGCCTGCGTCTCCTGCTCCTCTGTGCGAGTGTGCAAGTGTGCGAGTGTGTGTGCCAAACAGAATTAAGCATACGCAGCGTTCGCCCAGACAGATGCATCAGACCCGTCCGCACCCACTGATTGACAGCCGGGGGCAGTATACCGTCCGAATACAGGACGACTGTGTCCCTGACATCTGAAATAGATTGGATGCGTGAAGCTGGAGAGAGAGGTTTGCTGACCAAAACATTGAAAACAATTGTCAGTTGCTGGTTGCATTTGTAACTTGGCTGACAGGACAAGACGTCTGCTTCTTGTATCAATTAGACCACAGAATCAGCAAGACCAATTGTTTTGCTTCCATTTCGCCGCAAAAACAGAAGCTAATGGTCAAAAGTTACAAATGGCCCACAAGCAAACACACTACAGATATAGACACGGATACAGATACAGATACAGACACAGATACAGATGGAGCTGGGAACGGGACATTTTGATAATGATATCATCATATCAACGCATTAACTCAAGGCGCCCTAAGCACTTAAGCCTGGTCGGGGCTTATATGTCATTTACTGCACCCAGCTGAACGTTCGTCGTCTTAAGGTCGAGTGCGCAGGATGGCTGCTTCTAATTTTGAATGGCAATCCCCCCGAAATACACACAAAACCAGAGCCGTAAAATGCCATTAGCCTGGACCGGGGTCCTCTGCGCTCTTCCAATCATTTTGTGCTTTTAAGCATGCGACTCAAAGTTATCGTCGTCGTCCTCGGAGGGACGCACCAAAAACAACAAACGCATTAACCCGGGACGAAGGACGAGCAACGATACCGAGGCGAAGCGAACCGGGCCAGAACAGAGCCAGAGCAAACCGAACTGAGAGCTGCGAATTGTTGCCTTTGCATTTTGCATGCCCAACGACCTTTCTATTTGAAGCATACCGTTTTGCAAATTGTCCGGCAGATTGAGACACATCCTCATCGATTTGTTTGCTTGCGGGTTTCCTGGCCGTGGCCAAAGGACCCCGGGACCGAGACCGAGCCGAGACCGACTCTGTTAAATGCCCTCATGTGAGCATTTAAATTAAATTTAAATATTATTGTAGGCAAGTCGATTATGTTTGGGTCATCATTTTGAACTTTAATGTTTCGGTGTTATTGTTTGAATGGCCTAGGAGCCGCAGCCGGAGCCGGGACGGAGCCGGAGCAGGCACTCTCTGAGTAATAGCCTTTCTGCTTTGAGGGCACCAAGGAAATTATTTTGCGGTTTCCCGGTAGGGATGATATCCTGCCAAACTAATGCTGTGTGCCCCCTTGGCCCTTTGTTCCTGGCCATTGTCTTTGTGCTTTGGGATGTGGAATTCACAAAATGTGTAGTCCGTACGAAATTTGATAAAAACAAATTTTCAAATATTTCATTATGATTTTAATTGAATTCCTCCGCTTTGTGATATCATCATCCCTCCCACCAGCCGACCGCATTTGGGTGAATTTTGAAATAGATAGTCCTGTGGATATGCATGTCTTTGACATACATCCATGCTGGACTCTCTGGACGAGCTCTGGGGTCGTAATAATAAACCGTATAAATTAACAAATTATTTGGACTCCGCTCGCCCTCTTTGAGTGGCTACAAATTTCGCCTCAGTCATGGGAAATGGTGTAATTAAAAAAGTTACAGCTCCAGCTTAATAAAATGTCCAGTGCAGTGTGTATGCGCTGGATTAACTTTTTTAAAGTGCTATAAAACAGTTGATTATGGCGTCATTAACGCAAATCTAAGCGCTCGGGGAAGAATAATCAAATTAATTTTTTATGTACAAAGTTTGCAGTTTACCAATAAGAACCCAGCTCATCATAAGCAGCCAGCTTTGAAAAGAGCCCCAGCTTAATGGGAAAAACGTAGCGTTGGAGAGGATTGCGGATGGGGAGTGGGGATGCTGAGCAGGGAGCAGGGGGATTGGGATTGTTGGGGAGGCAACCGTTCGTGACGATGACAACGCTGGCAAGGACAAAGGACAAAGCCGGATATTCAAATTCCAGCGCGAAATTCAATTGAAAGTCAAATCAAAACAAAACAAACGAAAATCCGTAATTGACAACATTTCAGCTGATAATGAGCACTTTGCCAGGGGGCCACGGCCAACAGACAGGCAGGAATATATAGCATAGAGGGGGTCCCAAGTATCCGGATCGGAATGAGAGCGCAGGACACGTCAGCAAACCCATCTGTAAAGCCATCGTGCTGACTGTGGGATACCAGTGGCCAGGCCAATTGATATGATTTTCTGGAATGACATGAAATAGTTGGCCGGATGGGAGAGAGTGGCATATCTGTAACAACAGGTACACTCACAAAAACATAGGTTAAGGTAAAGGTTATTTTTAATATTTAATGGGAGGAAATGCTACTAAAACACTAATACAGTGTTTATTTTAACTAACGTCCTGTGAGCAGAACTTTGTTCAGTTAAAACTCTTTTATCTGAGTGTCGGAATAAGTGTTCTTAGAGGAGTCGAGTCCTGTTGTCCTGTATCTAATGCGGAAGCCCTGACAAGCAACAATGCTGACCCAGCAGGACGAGGTAAGCTCTGCTCGATGTCAGTTACGAGTCCTGATGCCAATCGCCGACACTTGAGCTGGCCACGTGCACAGTTTCGGAGAGCTGGCGAGGGAAGTTGGCATTGTTGCAACAGTTGCTGGCAACTAGGCCTGGCTTTAAGGCCGGCCAAGTGCTTTTAAGGGATTCAGTCAACTGTGGCGGGGCAAGGACTCATTCATTTCGGTGATCCACTTTGCTAATCGCCGGCTGTCAGACGGAGCGGAGCACATACACCTAAACAATAATCGCAAATCAAGAGAAATCGTTGCTATCATACGCACACACTTATAACGTATTAAATGCGTCCTTGATTGATGCGACACTTGCTCGTTGCTCGAGGGCTGCTCATTAGGTTTAGTGCGCTTCTTTCAGACTCCGGCTCAAGCCTCTAATCAATCAATCAGTGTTTATGCCACCACCCAGCTCCACCTCCTACCTCCTGCCTCCTGCCTCCCAGCCCGCAGCCAGAACCCCTTCCTGCTCCAAGGAGCAAGGACCAAGGACCAAGGACAAACGTAGCGAAGCGAAAATAAAAGAACTGAAGGGAGCCAGAGAGTACACATAATGAACAAAGGAACTTGGCGAAACAATTGCTTCGCTTGCTGCGTCGTTTGACGAATGCCCCCAGGCGGATCTGAATCTGAATCCGAATCCAAATACGGAATACTATAATCGGTTCCGTGCCACTGGTTAGCCTCCATCTCCTTCTGGATCGAAAGGAAGCCGTCAGGCATCCGCCCAAGAGCTAGGCACCGAAAATTCCCCCATGTTTGCTTTGTGCGGCGTTGGCGTTTTTACAACTTCCGTTTCGGGGCAGAGCGAGTTCATCACAGGTTCCTGATTGCCAATGAAGGATTAATGCTCCTGCTCCTGCTCCGGCTCGTACTCCTGGTCCTTCTGCGGCTGCTGCTGGTCTGAAGCACTAACGCCACGCTTTGATTGCAGCGGCGTGAGGCTGCAGGCGACCCAACTAGGAGCGGAACCCAACCCCATCCAACCCAAGACCAGGAGCACGACCAGACAGCGGAAGCTTTGTGTAATGGCACAAAGGATTGCAAATTGCCAAGGCACTTCCTGCAAGGACATTGATTTCTTTTTTATGCCATCGCTGCTCAACTCCTGGCATCGGTAACCCACACCAGTCACTCTGGGCTGTGCCACCCACCGGTGCGGTGCATCCTCCTTCGAGCACAAGCTCCGCCTCTGCCACACGAAGGTGTCACGCCGGCTCCCCTAATTATGCATGACTCGCTAATGAATTTAGCCGTAATTGTTTGCTGGCAGCACGATAGCCGCCAGAGACGTGGTCAGCAATATATTCACAGGCCGTTTCGGGTCAATATTTAATCAAAACGCCGATTGCGGCTTGTCACCCTGACTTGGGCCACCGCAGCGGCCTAATTAGCCACTACATCTCTCTTTGACAGCGTGTGCGATTATAGCTTCAATTTCGATCCGGCCAACTGGAAGATGGCAATCAGATTTTGATTAGATCTTCGATGGCTCTTGTTCAATTAAATGTTCTAAGTGACTAATTGGGGCAGCAACATGTGTGATCAGGGAAATCGAGGGTTTTGAGAATATAATTTGAAGTAGAAAGAACTTATAACTCTGGTTTATTAATGTACTTGATTAGTCGCACCTAAGCTTAAACAAAACCCTAAAAGATTTGGTTACTTTTGGCCCTTAAAAGCTTTCTCCACTCAATTATGTTTCAGTTATAGATTAGGTGCCTGAATAGAAAACGAGGAAAGTTCGAGTTGTATCCAATTTGTTCCTGCCCATTCTCACACCGAAACTTTATCACTCAGTTATTATTGCAGGCAAGAAGCAGGGGTTGAGATGAGTTGACAGTGTAGAAGCCAAATAGTTTGTGCACCCACGCAGAGATGGAGCGAGGATGTGAAATGAGAGGTAACCAAAGCTATTTTAAGTTGGTTGTAGCTGTAGCCCTGACAGCGGACCCGGGTAACATGGAAAATGCATTTGAAACTCGAACTGTGAACCTCGAAACCGATAAATCACACAGTGAAAACCCGGCATTAGTACATTCCGAACAAAAGAAACTTAAAGGATTCACGCTGGCTGTCCGGCGGCTGTCAGGAGTTGGCCAGAAGGCGGCGATGGCGATGCGATGGCGATGGCGAATGGCTCCCGTGATTCAAGGGACGAAGGTCTGAGGACCAGGGACGTGGGCACGGAGGACACGGAAGACGACCAGACGTCGCCGGGCGACTGTGTTTGCATTTGGCGCTGGTCGTCGCTATTTATGAAAATAGTTTCTGGAGCAAGTTCCAGGGCAGTCCTATCTGGGTGTGTGTTGTGAAAGTTTCCTAACCACTGGCTGCCAAAAGTTGTGCAAATTGTGGCCGAACAATGGACGGCAGCTCTGTGATTTCTCAGTTTTAATTTCGATGCTTTGGATTGTTTTGGGGCTGTGTGCGAGTGCCGGGGCTAATCAAGCCAGTTTCTCCATCATTGTATGCACGAGCGCCAGCGCCGGGAGCACTATTCAGGCTTCCCCCGGAGTTTGCATAATTAAAGGCCCCCGGGGCCATTCGGTTTAAGTTTCAACATCAAAGTCACGCATGCCGAGCCAACTGCTTTCTGCCCTTTTCTTCTTTAAGGTGCCCGGATTGAGCCGCAAATGATTCTCACTTCGCCTGCCGTAGACATATCAATTTACAGGCTTCCCCGGCCTCCGGTTAAGCCCATCCCAATCCGCCGGCTCGATTTTTTAACATACGTTTTGGGCATATTTGCTGCCGTGGCCTGCGGCGGCGGAAGTTTGTGCGTGAGTCGAGTCGTGTGCCTGGTGCTGCTCAGTTTAGTTGAACGTAAATAATTAATTACCTGCCGTTGCCTGAGTTATGAAATGCGCAATTAGGCGCATTTAATATTTAATTAAGGGCCAACAGCAACAACGGTGGCGAGCGACACAAAAAAGGAATCACGGAGCAAAAAAAAGTGCGTTACGCAGTCTGGGGACCCTGGTCCGGATTCGGGATTTCGTATTCCGTAGCCCGGGGCCCGCAGCCCGTAGCCCGTAGCTCGTAGTCCCGGTGAGCACGCAAACACACGCTGGCGGCGAGTCGTTATGGGCGTGGCTGTTTATACAGGGAAAGGGGGCGGGAGGAGCGGATGAAGTGGCTGGATTAAGTGGCAGCTTAAGAATAAACAGGAAGAGGCGGTCTGGGAGCAGCGCTGTGAGATGGGAACTGTGCGCTGGGGGTTGGGCTTACGACAGCAACACCACCACCAGGGAGCGACTAAGGCATTACTGGCCAGTCGCCGGCCCCCAGTGCGTATACTTGATTTGTGAGGAAGTGTTGGTTAAAGACAAGCTTAATGTTAAGTAGAAGCTGAAGATTAGGAGCAGAGTCGAAGGCGACGATAGTAAACCAGCGGGAGCTGGCTGCGTAAACTTAAAGAGAGCCAAACAAACGACCGAGCTGCAAGGATATGGTGGAGCAAATAATTTTCTTCAAGGAACAGGGAGCCCGGGTTTCCGTAGAGGAGGGTAAACTGATTGCGCTTATAATCCAGAGCAAAACTAAGTAAACTATGGCAGCTGCTCTCAAGCTACGCAGGGAAAATAACGTAAGGTATTTGTACAAAAAAGTTAATCTAATGCTGAATAATAATATAATGAGGCCTTTCTACAACAGATTATTTCGTCATTATAATTAGAATTATATGTCAAGCCTCTTTAATGTTCTTATTTTTCTGAATACATCAAACCAATCAATGACATGCACTCGAAATATGTGTCATTGTCGTGTAATAGGTTTATAGATTTAATAGATTTCAATATGTGCAGATTTCTGTATGCAGAACTCTTCTTACTTTTAGTCCCATAAATAGAATTTTTAATAACAGTTTGGAGAGTTTATAGTTTCGATTGCTTTTTACTAATGGAAAAGGATTTAAGCCCTTTCTGATATTGCAATTACGGAATATATGTGAGCAGGGATTTTTGCCTATTTTTAGGAGGTCCCTTATATCCTTAAGAGAATTGCTCGTTATTATGGATAATGTATTTTTCTCTCTTATAAAAGACCACTAATTGTGATTTCAATGATCTTATACTTGTTACTGTGTAGATAATGAGTTTCACATGCTTAAATCTAACATCCTTTGACGCGTTCCTCAATGTATTTTTTGCATGCTCCTAGCTTGTTCCGGATATCGGGTTAATGACGAACATTTGCCTATTACTAGGTCCTTTTAGATTACCCCGCCTCTTGGCCTCTGACTCCAGATTGAGATAAGAACGTGAGGGGCGATGGGAAGTCGGCTGTGCAGTCTTAACAGCCCGATAATTTGCGTTCGTCTTGGAATTTTTGGTTGCGGCGCTTGGTAAGCTGTTAAGCCGCCTGGCGCTCCCATGTCGTTTTTATTTTACACTCATTAAAAGATAAACGAGACAAGCTAATGACTTTCGGGGCTAAATAGTGAGTGGGCCTTGGCAAGGGGTTGCTGGTGTTCACGGGTCTGTGGGGCTGTGGGGCTGTGGTGCTGGGGTGACGAAAGCACCAACGACATGGCGATGGCAATGAAGTGAAAAGAAAATGGCGGCTGCGTTTCCGCTACAAGCCGTAAAATTAAAGAGCAGAACGGAAGGAGAGAGCGGCGGTGAAGGCGAGATTGAGAGCGATAGAGAGTGCATGCCGGAGACAGGCGAGAGCGGGCTGGGCGTGGCACCCAGAAAAAGGCGAGCCAGATAAGATTCGTTTATGACACCCACGGCCTCGACATGCCACACACATATCTCTTCACTATACACAGGAAAAATAGGTTTATAATATCTGTATAAAAAATAGTTAAAGAGAGCTCTGTATATTAAGTGCCTACAAATGCTCCTTTAAAATGTATTAAGTTTGCTAACAAATTAGCACCAAATAATGAAAGCTAATTTAAATATATTTTAAATATATATTAACAAGAAAACCTGTAGAAGGTAACTTAAAGTTACTATATTTTTAGGTGGAAACATCAAAACTAAGTATATATCGTTGTGTATTTCAAAGATAAACCTCCAAAAGCCACGTTTTTTCTTCAAATGCTCTTATGTGTGCACGTCGCTAGACAAATGCAAATCCCTGGGTAATTAGGAGTTGTGTTCATGTCGTCGTGGTAATAGTTTTATGTTGCCACATTGTAGGCGACACGATGCGTGGCATCATGACAAGCCAGAGCTGCCTTTGGCTGAGATTGAATCCACCCCCTCGGTCGTTTTGGGGTTAATGCTGGTCCTTGTTGTTGCTGTTGTTGGGGCCTCCGCTGCCAGCGTGACATGCAAGACTCTCATCCTTTTTTATTTCACTCACTTTTCTCTTATTCCTTTGGCTCTCTCTCTAGCTCATCAAGGACTGAATGCATTTAATTTGATTAGCAAGCCGAAAATCTACGCGTTCATTAGCCCGTTTTTAATTTAATTTTAGCTAATTCTTTGCCAGAGCCAAGTTAACAAAGTTGGCTAGAAAACATTGTTCTTGCCCGCAGCTTTAACCTTCTTCCGCAGGGCCAGCTTAAGCCGAAGTTATGTGTGTGTACTGGGGGCGAAGACTACACGAGGATAAAGGAATATTTATTTTATTACAAATTTATGATTTTGTTTTTTCTTTGCCGTCGCCGTCGTCGCTGCCGCTGTTGCTGTGGCTGCTTCTGTCGCTGATGTCTTACATAATAGAAAACGGAAGCGGAAGCGTGAAATGAGCTTCTGCATAAACATCTCGCGCACACAAATACTCGTTTAAGCAATGGCCATGCAGGTGGAATCGCATCCGCCATTTCGGTGGCATTTTATGACACAAAACTCATAACTTTTTGTCTGGGGGGGGTTAGTAGTTGCTTATTTTGCTCAAAAATCCGCCGCAGCCACATAAATTCTCTGACATGCCACAGTAGCAGCAGTAGCAGCAGCAGCAGCAGCCACCGAAAGCCACACAGAAAATAAAGTGTAGCCCGCTGCTAGGCGTAGCATCAGCAACTTCCAGTTCCAGTAGCCACAAGATAAAGTGGCATTTGAAACTTGTGCTCACAATTCCTGTTTTGGCTTTGTTTTTCTGTTACAGAATAACTTTTGCCCAAGATCGCGTCACGGCTGGAGAGAGGAAACTTTCCGTCAGTTCTTTGCCGTTTCCGGTTGCTTAAGCGCCAAATGAAAGGGGCGAGTCCGAAATGCACCTTTTCGGATGTCATTTAGGGGCTTCTTCTCGGTTCCCGGTGCTCGGTGTTCGGTCCTTGGTTCATCAGCGCAAATGTCAAAGAGCTTTGTCATTGGCGCCACTTGACTTTGTTAAATGTTAACAGTTTTTATCTGCTGGCGGTTAATACGCGGACGGTCTTAGTCATAATTTATAGCATGAAATAATGCGCCATTAAAAGTTTGGGCAAAGCCGGAAAGCGACCGAGCAAAGCGACGGAAAACTGGCGCCTGGAAAAGCGGCAAGGCGGCGGCGGCGAAGGAGCAGGAGTAGCAGCTGCCGCAAACAACTTTGCATGCACGTGTTGAAAGCGGCAGCGATACGAATCTAAGTCAGACCCGGGGCAGGATGGGCGAGGACTAAGCTCAAAATGAAATCAACGCCGGCAGATAAAAATCTTCTGCTATGCAAGCTCGTTAATACATTTTTGATGAGACACAACAAGTGGCAGGCGGATGGACAGCCGGGGCCAAGTTATGAGGAAACTTGTGCCCCGCATTCCGCACCGATTTCCCCCGAAAACTCCCCCCGAAGTCGCCACACACACTCTGACACAGTTTCTGGGGCTGGCTTTTGAAATGTTTTGCCTGCGCCGCCATAAATCAGAAGCAGAGAGCTGAAACTAAAAGCCTGCCCACAGGCGGACGGGCGGGGTCTCCGGGACGGGGCAGGTGGATGGCGGGCGGGAAACTACAGTTAAATATGTTGTAACAAATAAAGTACATCAGTTGGGCAATGGCAATGGCAAGATGGGGATCAGGCTGAGGATGCGGCAAGACTGCTTTCTGCACGGCAGCTCATTCATATTTATGGCATTTTTGCATTCAGCCGACATCATTTCGTAATGCTACCGACCTCACTCGGTGGGATCCTTCTGCCCCCCGCCACTGTAGGTACATATATATATCCTTAGCACCGTTTCAGAAATCATGGCAATTGGCACGTTGCTCATACGCAGCGTTGGCCCAGGCAACTTGACCAGGCCAGTGGACTGGTCTTTATGCTTCGGTCATTTATGAAGCTCATAAATTTCACAAAAAATTCTCCCTTTTGGCTTCTTTGGCGAAAATTACTTTGCAAAAAAGGAATTGTCTAATAAACTTTGCAATAAATTCGAACATAAATTTTATACACACAGCACGGCAACCGAAGTTCAAGCGTTAAAACTATGCCAACAAAAGCCATTAATTCCAGTCAGCAGAAATGAAGTAAAGTGTCAGTTATGTCGGGAGTTCCGGAGGTTCCGGGGGCTCTCTGGGTTCCGGGGAATCCGAGTGCTCCGAGTGCTCCGAGGGCTCCGTGGAGGTCCGGAGGTAAGCAGGCTGAGCTGAGACAGCGGAAATTAAATGCTGCCACTGGCAGTTACCCCTGTTTCCCCTACCACCTCACTTTCCCGCCTTGTCCGATGGCTGCTACTCATAATTAGATGATTTAAAGTTATCGCAAAAGTTGCAGCTGCCTGGGCTGCAACCTTCCACCTGAACAGGTGGGGTGAGTGGGCTGAGTGGGGTAAACACAGGACGAGCAGTGAGCTGTGGCGGAGCAGAGCGGCTCCTTGAACAGCGGTTCAATTCACTTTGCCGTTTGCCAAATGTCTCTCCGAGCTTAATTGCAAAGTTTTTGCTACCCGACGCTGTCCAAAGTGATTTCGCTGAACTTTGGCACATAAATTATGCGATTTTTAAACAGCCAGCACGGAGTCTTCAGCGCTTCTCGACCGCTCCGCTCAGATCCGCTCCGCTCGGTTAGAGCGGCCTGCGGGAAGTTGGGGGAAAACAAATACATATAATTTGGCATTCATGGAATTCACTTTGCAGCGTCAAAGTTCGAATGAGCCGCGGGCTCAAAGTGGCCCCGAACTCGGATCCGGAGCGGGGACCTCCGCTTTTGCCAGGCACTAATGCATAATGAGGACACTCGAATCTGATACTGATGATCTCAGCCCTCCGAGTAAGGATGTGAATGTTTCGGTCTATGTTTGCCTGTATGCAGAATGGATTAAAAAACTTTTGATTAACCTTATCAAAAGCAAAAGCTGTGTAAACATCGCACAGGGCAGAGCAATCAGGACGTGGAGCTGGGAGCTGCCCTGGAAGTCGGCAACCAGGCGAGGTCGAAAGCCAAGCCGGCGAAACGAGGAGCGCAAAAAGACTCGTACAAGTTTTTAAAAGAAAATAAGTAACTTTTTGACAGCCTGCTGCTCGGCACACACACCCTGTACCCACACACGCACTCGAGCCCTCGCACACTCACTAAACTGTTGTTGCTCCCTCTGTTCTTAGCCCTTCGCACAAAGCAAAGCAAAAGTTTGTTATTTTTTTAAAAAGCCAACTCCCTTAGCCTTTTGCCAAAGCGTTCTGCCGGCACTGTGTATATGAGTGTTTATCTGTGCGAGGGTGCGCGCAAGAATGGCAAATAAATTAAAATAAAGGCCAGAATATGGAGGGCGGCCTAAAAAGTTGCCGCATATTGATGGGCCGGGGAAGATAAACGAGGATATTCTCTGTCTTACACAGAATTTATTTTTTTGTTGCTTCATATTTATTTTCCTCATGACTTTTCTGAATTCTACTCTGACTATTCCTCAACTGATTTAAGGGAAACTCGAAATTTAAATTACACCTTCCAGCTAGTAATTATAATTAGTGAGGCATATTTTCTGCAGCTATACATTTCAGCCTTTCTTAGTTATTTTAATAGACAACACGTGATAAATTTCACATTTGTCAAATATGCTTAGACTTCAAAGTACAGCTTTTACTTTGTATATCCAGGCAGCCTTCCCTGGCTCTTACTTTTGCTCTGAGCTTGTAATTTGGACTTGAAATGAATAAATATTTATTTGGCCATTTGCCTAATGATGATCAAGTATTTGAAGAAGCTACTGTTGTATTTTGTGAGCAGTTTTTCTGAACACATTTTTACCACAAATTCCGTACATACATATGCATATCACAGGACTCTGCCAGGAGCCATACATATGTGCAAAACAAATCGAAATTCGATTGAGTTAAACTTTTCTTGAAATTCTTTCAACCTCTCTTGTACAGCAATAAATTAAACAATTTTGAGTGGTATCTGGGCAATATATATACAATTTCTCGATTCCCCCGCCCCGGCCAGATCGAGAATTTGTTTCATTTCACATCTGACTGGGCTCTTGTTTGTCTAACATTTTTTGCCGTTTGGTCTCGGCTGTTTTTTACGCTTTTTGTCTGCTTCTGCTGGCCCTGCCTCTCAGCCGCGTGCAGTAAAGCCGCAATTTTTCAGAGTCGCTAAAACACACGGGGCGTATACGTGTTCGTAGCGTACTGAAGCGTTGCTCGAGTGTCGCACCTTTTACGCATATGTAGGCAGGCGAGTTTTCCAGGGAAATCCCTCTTATCGCCGGGAGGTAGCACTTCAATCTGCACATAGAGAGGCTCTGGGAAATCGCAGTGTGAGGTAGCTAACTTGGCTGCCAGCTGGCCTGGAATTAACATGTCACATTTGACGCTACCCTGGTGGTGGTGCTGCTGCTGCTGCCGGCAGGAGATGTCTTTATCGCCGCGATACACTTTGTTGTGCCTTCCAAATGAGCATTACTTGATTACCCGCAATTATTGTTACTGTGGCGCAGACACCCGCACACCCGCACACTCACACACACTGACTCGCGGAAGGGGCCACATAATTGCCGCATATGGGAATGGAAAATTCCGCCGGCAGCATACTTGACATTAGTGCGGTAACAGCGACGGCGACGGCAACGGCGACGGCGACAGCAAAAATTTTAGGTCAAAATGCTAGAAAAACAAAAATACATACAAAAAGCACAGAACATACTTTAAATGCGCGAAAGGCGCCTGGCTGTGTGTGTGTGTGTGTGTGTGTGCCAGTACTCTTGTATATAAATGCTGCCCCAGCTCGGAGCAGTTATGCGCTGCATTTAATTACTGTTGCGAATAGGGGGCGTTGGGCGGCGATAGGGGTTTTTTTTTCGAGAGGCAGTCGCAAAAGTTTTCGCTCGGCCTCCGCAAGTTGCAAGCTGCGCTTTGTGCCAGCTAAAAAAACGCAAACGCATTTCATTAACACAGCCCAACTTCACGGTAACAATAGCAGCAGTAAAAGCAGCAAAAGCGGCAACACAAGACACACAAACAGTGGCAAACAGGCGGAGAATTTCATTTTTTGCCAGCATGTCTCCAAACATTTAGCAGGCCCTTGTACACCAAGGGAAAAATATATGGAATGCATAAGTCTTCCTCCTTAAATGATGTAGAAAACTCAAACGTGGCTTACTTCCTGTATAAGGAAGTTTAGCGAATTTTAACACTTAAACTTGAACGAAGTCGAGTGTGATCAGGATTGAGTGAAGGCATCGTAGGTTTTTTAAATTGTACTCCATCATATTTGATTACTTAAGTTCTTATTGATCTCTGTTCTGTACGAATATGGACTTGGGAATTATAAGAAAACCAATTTTTACTCTATTTATATATTACTTTTAACCATAATTTAGAACTATATCAAGTGTTATCAGGATTGAGTAGATTTCTACAATTTCCCAGACTATACCCTCAATCATATTATATAATTTAAGATCTTATTTGCTCTGTGTTCAGTATCTGTGCTCTGTGCGAATATGCGCTTGGGAATTATAAGAAAACCATTTTTACTATATTTAATATTACTTTTAACCATAATTCATATGACATACTTTTTGTTGATTTAAATCTGTAGAATTTATGTTATCCAAGTGTAGATTCTAGGTATAGTGAGTGGTAGCAGGAAAATGGGGGGAGGCTCTTCAGCCGTGAGCCAAAACTTGCCACTCACACACCCGCACACACTATAGCTCATACACTCGCACACACTATCGCTCACATACTCATTCGCAGACACATGCACTCTCCCACATGTACTCCAAAACGCTGACGACCTCAATTTCCAGCGCATAAACACTTTTTATGCGAAAAATAAAACCGCTTTACTTTGTGCAGCGCATTGACCGAAATTTATACCCGTACGTATGCACATAGAAAGGCACAAATGTATTTAAAATAAATCAAAATACGCAGAAATTCCATTTAAATAAATACGCTGCACAAAGCAAAGACAAAACAATTTATTCTTAATTGGCCAGTGGCGCCGGCAAACTAGCCACAAATACAAAATAAAACCCCTCGGCGGATCGGCTGTGGAGTGGAAGCAACAATAGTAGTCAAAACAAGTTGCCCAGTTAATATTTAACAGGATAAATTGAAATATAGACTAAATCAAATGGAAAATACTCTTTAAAGAAACAAATTTTAATAGGATTACAAAGATGATTAAGTGAAATCAAACATAATTAATTAATTAAGTCAATTAAGCAGATAATATGAAAGGTGATTAGGAATTCAGGGGGATATTTAAAGATATATAAGGTACAATGACTTAAGTATTTAATTGAGTCAGTACAAAGAGTATAATGGGCCAGGGATTAAGTATCAAGATGCAAGTAATGTTATGTTCAGACTGGAAATCCATTTCGTAGGAACATAATTATGCCTTACTTAATCAAATTATCCCAATTTCAATATCGGTTTCCAGCAGTTGATGATCGAGAAGTACCATTTTATTACGGCTGAGTGAGGGTAAAAATGTTCGTGTCGACGACATCGATATGGACGGCAGACGGCTGGCGACAGCCGGCTTGTCCGGACATCGCCCATTCCCTTTCGGCCATCCTCCGGACACTCGGACACTCGGACACTCGGACACGCAAAGCGGCCGGAGAGGAGAAGTCAATACGTTGCCTTAATTGCTTACAAGTTGTTTGTTGTTGCCTCGCTGTTGTTGTTGTTGTTGTACTCGGGTACGAGTATGTTTATCGTTTAAAGTCAAGTGAGTCGACCTCAGCGCGACTGACCCGGTCCTCTTTCTACTCGGCCCCAGTCTGTCGGCATTGATTTTTATGGAGCCTGGGATATGGCCGAGATAGAAGCCCAAGCCCAAGCCCAACCACTTTATGACTTTTTTAATTACTTATTTTGCTTAAAATTGTGTAGTGTAGGCAAATAAACAAATGGGTAAGTGTGTGTGGCCTACACTTTCAGAAAATATGGCTCCGTTTATAGGCAAATAAAATAATGCAAGTAGCGATACGAAAGAGCTCCGTGGCGGCCGCCCCCAAAGGTCCTTTGTTTGTCTTTTATTAGGCCAGTAAAATCTTCCTTGTTGCTGTTTTTGCTCAGTCCTGCTCCTGCCACAGCTCCAGCTTCTGCTCCTTCTGCTGCTATATCTATATAGCTATCGTCCTCGTCATCGTCCCGGCTGCTAGCCACTTGACCAGGCCCGGGACAATGAGGACAATAACGATGTCGCTATCCCGACCTTTTGTCCGTTGGCCCGGGCAAATTTTTATATAGTTTACCATATTGTTTGGCCACTGCTGCCTGGGCTACTTTTTGTTGCCTCGCCTGCAAATATTTTGAGAGGAATGAGGCCAAAAGGCAAAGTCCTGGCCACAGCATAATTTCGAGTGCAAGGAGCCGCCGCATGCCGGGCAACAAAAACCACGACAAGCGAGTCCTGCCATCTGCCGCGTCCTGCCACTGCCACTGCCACCGATGCTGTGACTCAATTCGAGTGGCCCGATGTCTAAATGAGACACATGTATATATGCAATTCGGGGCGTGGCCACACTTTGATTGTCTTCATTTAGTTAGGTTTTATGCTGATTTACTTAGGCCACAGACGGCAGACGTTTACGACCTTTTAACGCCGGCACGATAAAATCTGAACGGCGAGGCCCCCATGCTCATCCATAAACCCCGGCCAAGCCATAAACCGGGCTCAGACACTGGCTGGCCAAGGTCTTGGCAGCGATTTCCCATTGATTCTCCCCCCCGGGGGATCCCATCAAAAACTGCACATTCTCGATGGCCAATTCATTGGTGGCGCCCACATTTTCGGTGATTTAAATTAATTTCAAATATCATTTCTCACTTGCGGCAACGACCCTGACCGACCTGCGCCGTCTGCCTGCTGGCTAATGAATATTTAAACCGCTGCACGTCCCACTGGCACATAGAAAATACATAGATCCTTTCAACTGGTTGCCTGGCAGCGCAGTTAATACAATTTGCAGCCGCGCGGAGGAGAAGCACGGGTCCTTGGACCAGACATTGTGGAATTTATTTTGACAAGTACCCTAGCCTCTTATATTGTCTCTGAAGTGCCAGGACTCAGACGAAGTTCTGCTTAAATATGCACAGAAAATATGCATATAATAGGGTCTGATATTAGCCTGTAAAGTTGGTTAATAAATTAATTTCAAACTTAAAGATTATCCCCCAGCAAAATGAATCATTCTTACGGCCTCTTTTTCAATATTTTATATCCCTGTATACCAACACTTTACTGCTCGGCTTTTATCTCGACAATCAAGTGGCTGAGATTTGCTCACCACCCCCTTCCGCAAGTTTGATGGCTTTATTTGCGTGCTTCCAATCCACTGACCCACCAAACGCGCCTTTAAAGTAATTAAATTTCCGTGGTATTACGCATACGCCGCATGTTACAGCCGGGTAACAGTGCGGCTTGTGTGTTCCTGTGTGTGCGTCTGATTGTGCGGCTTGTATTCAGGCCATGGCGGCGCCGCTGGGTTGCAAGGGCAGCAGTCTCAGTCTCGGGCCGGGTCTGGTCTCGCCTCGGTCTCCGATTCAGTTTCAGCTTCAGCTTCCGTCTCCCCATTTCAAGCGCCATCGCCATCGTCATTGCCATCATCTCATCTCATCTCATCTGGTCTGGTCTGGTCTGGTTTGCTCTCTGGTCTGGTCGGGTCCCGTCCCGTCTCGTAACAACAATGTTGCTAAGCTGCCGGCATCAGCTACTCCCATCGCTGTTGCCAACCGCAGCGGTTTCAGCGTGGAAATAGCAGAAATTTTGATTTTACGACCTTGTTGCCGTCATTAACGTTATTTTATGATGACGCTGATACGACCGCGAAATATTGTGTGCCGGGGCCAGAAGCCGATGCTGAGCCTGAAGGACCTGCAGCAAATGGGAAGCTCTGGGCCCCAAACGACTCAGCCCGGATGAGAGACGTGTGTGTGTGTGTGTGTGGTGTGTGTTTGGGACACGGACCAAGTTATTATGTCCTGACTTCTAAGTAAAAAACCAATAAATGTTAATGAAAATACAAGAGACAAAGTTTAGTTGGGGAATCGCTCGGCCTGCATGAGGCATTGAACATAAGCTGATAATATTATTGCGCTATTAATGGGCTCAGGTTTTATGGCAGTTTTAATCGCTTTTGTTACAGTTGCCAAAGTCGCAACAATAACTTGACAATAGACCACAATAAAAGAATGTGGCTTGCGTGTGTGTGTGTTGGCCCCGCCTCGCCTTTGTTGCTACTCCCTCCTCCTCCCCGCCTTCCTTCTGTATGACTAAGCAGCAGTGCAACTTTTTGCCGTGGCCCCGGGCTAAAACTAATTGCAAAACCAAACGCACATCCAAGTAGCTGCCTGACTGCCACGCTGACTGCGGCAAGGTGTGCAAGCTGAAAAGCAATTTAGCAAATTCCTTGGTGTTTGGCAAATGGAAAAGCCAACTTCCATCGCTTCTCTGGCTTTTCTTTCGACTCCCTCCCCTCCGGCCGTGGTGCTCCTGCAGAATCAATTTTAATGATACCGAGCAGCCAGCCAGCCAGGAGGAAGCTAACCGGGAGGCGGCAAGAAAATGCCAACTGACACCTCCCTCTATAAAATGGCTAACCCCTAACTCTCCCGGATGTCGTCGATGGCAACATATGCAGTCCATGGCTGGGTGGGTATCTCCCTGCATCAAGCTAGAGATGGCACAAGATACCACCGATTCAATAAGCTTTATATAGTTATTTATTTTTATATTCTACAAGGTAATAAGACACTTAGACATGGTTTTTATGTAATTAAATAATAGTTTAAATAAACTGAATGCAGTTTAAAAAGTCCCCTCTCTGGCATCTAATTACTTTTAGGGGGCCACTGGCATGAAAAGATGTAGCAGCTGCCAAAGTCCGGGGAGATTTCACATCATATGTCAGGCAACTAAGTGCAGAGTCCTTATTTTCTCGGATTTTTTTAAATATTTCCTTTGAGTGCGGCAAGTCCCTCAACTGAGTTGTTATACACTTGCGTGCACCTGTCTCTCCAGCCATTTCCAGGTGCAGGCAGATGGCATTTCTTTGGCTCTTTGGCTCTTTGGCCCCGGCGAGCGCTGGCTTGTCGCAATTAACGTTCGCGGAAATTCCTGGCAGCGGGATCAGCAGCCTGGAAGGCAGGGGCCGACGCATTGGGGCGTGAACAGCACGGAAGTCGTTCGGCCCACACGGCGGATACGTGCTTTAAGGTCTGACCTTCTTTGTGGGCACTTGTGTCTGGGTGTGCTGCGTGTGTGTGTCAACGAGTGTCTCCTGCAAATTGTTGCATGACATTGTTGTAAAACACCCAACACCACCCAGCCCCCCTCCGTTTGAAGGCATTTAGTGCGGGGTCCTTTTGTCCTTCCCAGTGGCTCTCTCTTCTTGGCGGTGACAACTTGCGGCCTACTTGCCATTGGCGTGCCATATGCCAGCGAAACAATTGCTGCCATTACAGTTTGTAATTCGGTAATCAGCCATACGAATCTGCATAATGGCAATCGGAGCCCAGCTCCCCGACCCACGTCCTCGTCCTCCTCCTCGTCCTCGAGCCCGCCAAGTTAGGTAAACATGGCAAGAAAAGTTGCCAACTTTTAATTGAAGTGAAAACGACGATAACGACAGCATTGTTGGGACTGGAATTGGGGAATCCGGTTGGGAGTGGAAATGGGTACGATGGGTATGGCTCTGGGATGGCTCTGTGGCACGGTAGCTTTGTTGCCAGTCCGCTGGGATGCGAATGTGGAGCTCGTGGCTACATATGCCGTATGCCGTATGCTGTGTGTGCTCTGTGCTGTGTGCTGTGTGTGCTCTGTTCTGCTGTGTGTGGCAGTGCAAAAACAGTTGCGGAATTGCTTTTTAAACCCACAGAGCGGCGCATAAAAAATCAGCACAGCCGCTCTCCGGGGGCGGTCTCGAAAAGGGGTGATCCGGAATGGGAGTTAAGCCTTTAAAACGTGAAACTTTTGAGCCGCTTCAAGTTTTAGCCAAGCGTATTTGCCTTTGTGGCCGCACCGTTCCCAGCTGACATGCAGGCGAGTGCTCCCGCCCTCAGAGCTCAGACCCGCCATGTATAAACTATAGTATTGGGCAAGGGCTGCAATGTTAAAGTTTGCACTGCATGCCTGCCAGGGGGGGTTCTGTGTGAGGGCTTGGGCTTGGGATTGCGATTGGGATTGGGTTTGGGTCAACCTGTTGCCAGGTCAGGACCTTTGGGCATGGGAAGCTGCTGTAAACATTAGACAGGCGCTATCAATGCGGGCGGAATGACGGGATTACGGCTTAGCGGTCTGTATAACCGGGCGGCCTTGAAAGCGGGCTAGTGGCGGCATGTCGAGGTAGTGGGAGTGGGAGTGGGAGTGGCAAAGGGCGTGGCAGCAGCATTGTTTGCATTGCCGCACGCAAATATGTTTGGCAGCTCCAGCTGGGGCCAAGGCACGCGCCAGAGTGCGACATTCGTGACGTCGCATTCAAGACCCGGCAAGTTACCCAGCTTCCCGTCCGCCTACTCCCGCTCCTGCTCATCCTCGGTTGGGCCACATCCTGCTCCACAGCCAGCCTGGCCGGCTTTGATTTATTGATTTTAGCCACGGCACACAGCATACCAAATGAGACAATATTTACTAGCCTCAATGGTGGCCCACATGTGGCATGCACTTGGAAAAGTCTTTTCAACCAGTCTCTCTTACTAAAAGTTTATAAAATTCGAATTTTTGGTAAGGAAAATAAGGGAGAACATTACAAAATCAAATTTAAATGACTGTATAGACTGTATAGGTTAACAAAAGCTAAGAAAACTTATATTATCCTTGTTTTTTTATAGTTCTTTATATTTATCCAGCAGATTATAAGAAAAATAGAGGGGACTTCTGGTTTTCCAGTGTGCCATGCCAGCAGGAGGATATCTGGCACGCTTGGTATCAGTGTCAGACTTCCATTAGCCAAACTCCACCGCCTGCGCTCCGCCCCGAGCAAGTCCACCTTACTTTACCGCCGCCGGCAGCTGTTTAATAAGCCCGCCGTATTTTAAATATGGAGCAAATGCACACTGTGCCGGATCCGATCTGCTCCGATGCGGGGTTCGGGGTTCGGGACACAATGACGCAAGTTCAATTAAATCAAAGCCTCAGCATATTTCTTACCCGCTAGACAGTTCCGGCGCCAGACGCCGTCTGCTGGCGGCGATGTCTGCAAGTAGAAAATGGGAAGACGAATTAAATTACATTTAAAGCGCAAGCTGCAAAAACCCCAAGAAAAATGGAAGGAAAAATAAATTGGCCAGCGATGGAGGAAAAAATGAAAATCATGGCATTGATGTGGGGAAGCCGAGCAAGAACTGAACCTGAACGTGAACCCGAACCCATATACGACTGCAGGGATACACTGACAAAATGGCCCTGAAATACGAGTACAAAATCAAAAGAGCAACAAGTAAGGACAGCCGCATCACCTCGTAATATTTTTATTAAATTATTTGCCGCTTCAGGTTATAAATTGGAGTGCTCTCCGTAATCCCGACTCTCAATTGCTGAATTGCTTATCTGCTTAAGTGCCAAACGAATATGCCATTCATTCGCCCGGATCGTGATTACAGAGGGCGCAGAAAAAGAAGTCCACAAAGTGTAAGAAATGGTGCCAGCAATGAAACGAAATAAAATCGGCAGAAAAAAGTGGCCGGAAAAAGAATGGGATGAAAGGCGGAAAAGCTCCTGCATGTAAGGAGCTGAAAAAACGGCCAGGCCATGTGGGAGGCGAATCAAAGGCGCAGAGATAAGTAAAGAGAACAAAATTAAATTGGACATTTATCAAGAGATGCTTATTGATGCCCGAAGTGCCAGCCAGCCAGCCAGCCAGCCAGGACAAACACAAACACAAACACAAACACAAGCGCAAACACACAAGGACTCGGAGTCAAGTGGACCGGCAATGTCGCCGACAAATACGCTCAATTATTGTTTTGAGTAAAAAAGTTTTATTGGCCGACATTTCGGGGGGTAAACTCGAGGCTGGAGTCATGTAATTTAAATGTAGCCCGCGGCGAATGAGGCAACAAACGCCCGGGAGACACGCGGGCATAAATTAAAGTCAGCCAGGCCTCCGACTCAGATGGCCCTTAGGCCGGAGCCCAGCCAGAGCCCAGCCAGAGCCCTCGGTATTCCGGACAGTGGCTCTCATCCCCCGCCCAGGGATCAGCCACTAATTACGGCTATTAGTGTGGCAACAACGGGAGCGCCAGAAACAATTACGGCCCATTTAATCACCTGCTGAAAATGTAATTATGTTGCATCTTTTCGGGGCAGCACACGGGCAGGCTCTGGCTGGGCTCCGGCTCCCCAAAACAAATCGAAAGCGCCTCGAGACGGCTCGAGCGGAGCCAAGTCGAGTGGAGAGAATGGCTGCCAACGCGATTTAGAATTTATTGCTGGAAATTAACTTTTGCAAAATAATTCACATAACTTCGGGGCGTGCCGAAGGGCCGTCCGAAGTGGCTTAATAAAATAATTTATGGCCCGGCCGAAGGGCCATTTCACTTGGCCTCCGACTGGGACTCAGCGGCTGCCCCCGTGCCCCCTCTGAGCCTGCTGCCCAGCCAAGCGGATGGAACAAAGCAAATTAATTACGAGTCAAGCCGAAAACCTTTGACTCAACTTTCGCAACGCACCTTTGCCCACCCAGAGGGACACAGACAGTGTGTGTATGGCACTGCCACTGCCAATGCCTTTATCAATATCCTTTTGAACAGGACCAAAGAACAGCAAACAAAGTCTAATCAAATGCGACAGCGCAAGGCGGCTGCGTGTGTGCGCCGATGCGTGGCTAATATGCCAAAAGGGGCAGGACCACGCCCCCCGGTCCAGGTCCTTTTGACCGTAACGGCCCGGGCTTGGGGCTGATCCGGCCTTTTCACAGGTCCTTTCAGGGCAAAAGTTTGCCCTAACCGAGTTGAGGGCTGAGCTGGGCCACTTTTTGCTCAGTGATGCGTTGAGTGACTGAATCAACAGCTGCCAAACGTTCGGAACGCAAATTTATAATGCCTTAGTGCCATTCCCACGCTTTTTATCAACACATTTCACATGTCATTAGCCAGCAGATAACATCGAGCCGGGGGCGTGGAATATCTGTGTGTCCTGTGTGTCCTGTGTCTCCTTGAGCAGTCGAATTCTGACACATTCCACTTTGTCTGACAATTGACAGCTTGGCAAGCTGTTTGTTTGCCTGAGGTTTTAATGAAAAGCTTTTAAATTAAGAACAACCGCCAGCCAAGCGGTGAGATGCATTTGAAATATTAACAAAGGGCACAGGTGACGGCGACAGGAGGTGCCGTGGGTTTTTCCCGGCCAACACTTGAGCTGACACTGCTCACTGCAACATGTGCCCCGACACACACGCCACACCCGCCGCACACTCCGTACACGCCGCAGACAATTCCGCTAAAAGCTTCACACCCGCGGACAGTTGCGGGTGCCAACTCCGAGTCAAATTAAACGCTCCTCCAGCGAGTCCTGGCTCTCGTCCTGTTCCTGCAGCTCCTGCAGCTGCTGCTGCTGCACACTCGAAAATCGCTCGAGGCGACAGGAGTTTTATCTTTGCCACGCCAGCCGCAGCAATGCGGCTAAGCATCATAACTCACGCCGGGCATCCGTGCTCGTCACTCAAGGAGCGTGAAAAACCTGCCAAGACGCCGAGGAGTCATACCGGAGTCCTGCCTGCATTATGCGCCTCTCCCCGAACACCAAAGCTAGGCACTAGAGAAAAAATTGCATTGCTTCTAATGATTTATATTTATTTTTATATAATTTTTAATAGATTTTTATTGATGTATTTTATTATTTCAACATATGATCCATTTATGTTAATTATTTCATTAATATTTGATTGAAGTATGCAAGAACTGTGTTCAGGATTTAATGAATATTTTATAAATATTTTTTTTGCGCTCGAATGTTTTGATGGATAAAAAAGTATCATATATTATTTTATAGACTTAGATAATGAAATATTTATTTTAAGTGAGAATAAGTATGATCTTTATCCTGAGTGTAGGAGCAGCAGCTGGCGTTGAATGCACTTAACATGTTGTACCACAAAATCGTCAGCCATATGCCGTGCATATTAATTTGATGGCCCTCATATTTATGCCAAAGCAAAGCCAAAGCGTTTGCTGCTGCTGCCTGCAGTTGTTGCGACATTTTTTGACAAGTTGCAGTCAGAATCAGATTCAGATTCCGAGTCGGAGTCGGAGTAGGAGTCGGAGGAGCCGCAGCCGCAGTCGTCCATTTGCAATGCAAGGAGCAGGAGCAGCTGCTGACACTGTTTTGCATATGGACGCAGCACCAGAGCCGAGCAGCTGCAAAAAAGCTGCGAAGCTGGCAATAGACAAACAGGAGCCCGGGCACTAAGGACAACTGTGTGGGTCGGCAACTTCTGCTCCTGCTCCTACTCCCGCTCCTGCTGCTGCTGCTCCAAACTGGCCGCGTCGCTATTTTTTCTCTATTTTTCTTGTGGGTGCATTCCACTTTAATTATTTCAGCAATGTTGCTGCTGCCGCTGCCGCTCGTAACGACATGAAATTTACATACGCAATTTCATTGTTGCCGCAGGATCTGGCGGTCCTTCGCTTCCCCGCCTCGCCCTGGCCCTTGTCAATCCCACAGCATAACGCATTTTATATTCAAATTTTTTGCGCTGCAGTCTGGCCAGTACCGGGACCAGGACCAGGGCCAGGGCCCTTCGAATTCTACGCGTCCCGCCCGCGCAATATTTTTTTTCGCTATGTCATGGCTCCAGGATTGTTAGTGCTGTGCCCCCGGGCTGCTTATGTGTCCGTAATAATCAGTTGCATGAGCACGGAGACTGCAGACCTACAGACTGCAGACTGCAGAATTTACTGTCGATTTCACAGGCATTTACCCAGCCTGTTCATCCCAGACCGATCCCGTTTCCGATCCCTGCCAAGTAATGGTTATAACAAGCTTTTATGCGCGGCATAACACCCGGAATGGTATACTCAAGAGCCGCCAGATTTCGCTTAGCATGTGAGATGAGATGAATTCCAGGAGCGGGCATTACATCCCAGAACTAGTACACTTGCGGTGGTGCCAACTGCACAGTGTTCCGGCGTGGAGTGCTCTCAGCATCCTTGGCAAGTCCCGGCCCTTCGTGTACTTTATTATGCATGTTATGCACAAGTTCGTTTCCATTTCCGCGCCATGTCATTGCACGCTTAAGCAGCAAATTGTCTGATGGCATTTGTCCTTTGGCCGCTTCGGAGCAGGATCCTCCATCCTGCGTCCTGCGTGCTGCGGGGCCAAGGGGATGTTTGGCCAACTGTCAACAGCTTTTAGGCCTCTCCCCTGCCCGGATGTTAAATGTAGCGCAATAATGAGCCGAAATATTTGCATTTCTTTGGTTCGGAAGCAAATGCAATAAACTCTCGAAATAAAAGCAAATAAAAAGTAATCAGAATTTCAGATTCGAGCCGTAATAAAGCGAAGAGGCTCGCAGCGGCCTCCTGCTAAAAGGAATTAAAAAGTGTGCTAAATAATTCATTTTTGAATTAAAATATAAATCACTTTCACACCATTTTGTCGGCGGACATCGGCGTAGACCCGGTTTTTACTGCATGCTCTGGTCCTTTCCTTTTTTCCAGGACACTTGTTTATTTTATTACTTTTTCGCCGAGTCGAGTCGAGTCGCTGAGCTGAGTCGAGGGACAGCCCGTCCGGCAGTCCGGCAGCGCAGGACGCCATGCAAATGAGCGTGCGACCCGGGCATAACGAAAATCTTTTTAATATAAAAGTGAATTACTTTTAGCAGCGATTTCCGAGTGTGTCCGGAGCGGAGGACAACACCCGAGCCATTAAAATTGACGAACTGTAAAGGAAGTCCAAGGCTCGAGCAGAAGCAGGACCTCGCGCCCATCTAGGACCACGCCTTGGGTTATTAGGCAGCTTATTATCGGACGCATCAGCGTGGCCAGGGCATCATTATCGAGTGCTTTGCGGCTTTCCTTGCTACTTGGTCCTGGGTCCCGGGTCCTTGGGTCCTTTGCCGACCTCCGTCCGGCTGGCGAAAGTAATTTCAGTATCCTACGCATTTTTTAATAGGATTGTGTTGGGGAATTACCTGAGAGGGCGATATCTCTGCTGACCGCCGGCAGCGGAAGCGAGTGGATGGCGCAACGGAAATGAAAACGGCAATGGGCACTTTTAATTTCTCAAAATGGCAACTTACTGACATCCGTTGCGCATTCGATTCATTGATTTAATGCGGAGCAACGGCAGCAAAAGCAGGGTTTCCTTCGATTTTCCTTCCTTTGCCAGCTTAAGACTTATTGAGACTTGTTGCAAGAGTTCATATCGTGCGAAATAATTCAGAAAATGCCAATGGCAGGAGCCGGACTCTTGCCACCTTTTCCCATTTACCTGCAGCTGCCCTTGCTCCCTTGCTGGTCTCAACTTCTACTCTTCGATTCTCCGCTCCCTTCGCCCTTCCCCTTCTTGTGTCATTTGTGTTTGTGAAATATGCATTCGATTTTTTACGCTGCATTTTCGCTTATCTTCCTGCCGGCAGCCCCATCGCCTCGCCAAGCACAAGGGAGCGGCGAGCTCACAGTGCAAATATCACGTATACGCAATGTTGTGGCTTGTTGGGTTTCTTTTCACTGCAAATTAGCTGGCCGGGCGGGTGGCGGCGCGAGCCGTTCGCAGCTCCTTCGGCCACCAAGTGTGCTATAATTTACTCATTTCATGTGCTATTAGTTGTCAGTAATGGGGTTGCGGTGGGTCGGTCCTGGTCCTGGTCCTGCTGTAAATTGTGTATGTGTCGTTGCGAATGCTGTCGTCAGTGGCTGTCAGTTGGCTGTTACCAGTTACTAGTTCCTAGCTGTAGTTGGAAACTTTCTCCGAACTCTGGCCAGGACTCGCTCACTGGCCTGCTTCGTCCCTTAGTTTTATGCTTTATGTTTATATTTGCCGGGCCCTCTTGTGCCATATTTATCATGGCTCACTTTTGTGCCGGCTGCGCCTTGTTTCGTGCGGTTTCGTCCTGCTTCGTTTGTTGAGTAGAGTCCACCGTAAGAAAATCCTTGCTCATAATTAAGGAAGCTTATAATTTATGCTTCTGAGAGTATGAAAAACTATTAAATCATTCAAAATATTAAAACTGTATACCCTTTCTTTGGGGTTATTTTTGTTTATGTTTTTTTGACTAGTTTTTGCTCATCTTTTTTGCGGTGCACTCTATAGTCGCGTTAAAGTGAGTTTTCTTGCCCACGTCCTCGGTCCCGTCCTCGGTCCCGTCCTCGTCCTCGTTCTCGTTCTCGTCCTCGTTCCCGTCCTCGGCCGTTGCAAATTCACGCTATCTAATAGCTGCTCGGCTCGCCATCAAACGAGAGCGAGACAATGGCTCCAGCACTTGCTGCACTTGAGCACAGGAAGAGTCCTGTGGCCTGCGGATGCCGTTGTAGTTGCCGCTGCTGCGCTTTTGCTGCTTCCAGAGGGGAACCCGGGCTGTGACCTAAATTTTTACCAAATTGGATAAATTTTTCGCATTTTCGCTTTTCTATTTTTTTTTTGTATTTTTTTTTCGCCAGCGCTGCGTCGCCGACGAAGGCGACTCCTCTGTTGGCTTCGCCAGCCATTGTTGTTGCAATTTCTCGCCACATTTGATTTATCTCGCCTTATATACCAGTCGAGGAACATATATGTACCGTCCTCCCCACCATATCACGTAGTGTTTTTTGCTCTGTGCGCTATGTTGTTTGTTGCTTCCGGTTTGTTGCTGTATCACTTTTTGTTCCTTGTCCTTTCGGTCGGCTGAAGTGAGTCACCGCTGTTGGCCGGGCGCTGGAGACTGCTCTTCCTTGGCCACTTGTATCTCCAGAATTGAATCTCGCCGGCTCTGCCATCTTTGCAGCCACCAGCGCTGCTGGTCGTGCCGTCTTGCTGGCCGCAGCGCTTTTTATTTGAACTTTCTGGTGGCTGTTGTCCTTTTTTCGGCCGGCTACGTGTTAGGCATAGTAGTTGGCTGGCTGGGCTGGCCTGTCGCCCGAAGCTTTTAATCATGATTTACGAGCCGGAGAGACAGACGCCCAGGTCCGACAAGAGGTAAATATAAATGGAATTTTAAAATGTGATCTGATTTAATTATGCACGGCGACTCAAAGGAAGGCAGCGGTCGACAGCCGGCAGGGGCGGCACCCGGAGGTCCTGTGTATACGTACTCGGCAAAAACGGCGACAGAAACGACAGTACTGACGGGGCCCGGTATCGGGATTTGGAATGGGCGGAGCCACAGAGGCATTTGTTAAACAAAGGACATGACAATGAATCCAGATAAATCACAGCAAGCCGGTTACGTTATACCCTAACACATACCATTTAAGGTATTTGTTTAATTTAATCATGATGTATGCATACCTGGAAATGTGTAATTGAGAGTCACTGCTGCCAGAGAGGCGAATAAATAAATACCTGCCCATGGCTTTGAGGTGTTATTCCAGCTAATAATACCCTAGAGAGCTCCAGTTTCAACTCTAGCTCAGGAAAACTAAAGAAAGGATTCCTAAACTCCTTTTAAAGCAGCCAGCTCCTTAGAAACTGAATCTGCTCGCATGTACACAGAAAGTATGTGTACGGCATTCCCGGTCGCCTGGCTGCTTTTTGCTTCCCGGACATTCTCTCGTCATTTTTTGCGTACTTTATTTTAGTTTTTCCTCTGGATTTCCTATCTCTTGGAGCCTCGCTCCGTTGCACTTTGTTAAATTGCAGCCAATTGACCGTGGCAGACAGTGTTGGCCCAGTGTGGTTCGGGCCCAGAATTTATGCGCTCTGTTGTTTATTAGCCATTGCGGTCAGTGCTCCCAGCTTGCCTTATTGTGCAAATCAAATTCCAAGGAGCGTGTTCTTGCCAGGAGGAGGAGGAGTAGATTTCAGGGTATTGTATGTGTCGCAGCCCCCCGCACGGATAAAAAGGGAAATGCCATGCAAATAGCAGAGGAACAATATCAAATGAGACATATTCAAAAACCACAGAAAAAGCCCCGCAACCCACACACAGCGGGTAGCAAATACAAATAGCTGGCGATAACGCAAACTCACAGATACTCACAGAGGACTCGCCTAGATACAAACCCATACAGGGGCGGCAGACTTATAGGCAAATATAGGGACATGTATTTACAGAGCTAACATCAAACGCTTTGCCCCCTCACGCCATCCCGTCAGCCATCAACAACGTTGTTTTTCTTGCCGTTTGCCATCGTTGACGTCGTCGTCATCGTCGTCATCGTCATCGCTGTCGCTGTCGCTGTCGCCGTCGTCGTCGTCGTCGTCGTTGTCATGGCACAGTCAATATGTTTTCATTCAATTTGGAAAGCATTTTCATAAAATTTCCCACAAGAAAAACATTGCGCACATATAAATATGTGGCTCGGCGAGGGCCACTTGGGCATGCCGTGCACAGCTTCGCCCCTGCCACCGACATTGGCAATAGGAAATTATGCGAAATGTGCTCGATTTGCGTAAACAAACCGGAAATGATGTGCCGCCTGCCTGCTGACCGTTTTGAAAGTGAACGGAAGACCAGAGGAAGAATGAGAAAAAAGGGCAATCGCAGGCACTCAACCCGGGAAACCCGGGATGAGGAACCCTCTCCAGGCTCCGGGTCGCAACCGCAACTGTATTTATATTTATGCATTTATTTATTTGGCAAAGGGATCAGTCGCGTCTCCTTGTCGGCCCCCGCCATTTCTGGTGTGCCCATTATGCTAATTGAACAGTAAAAAATATATAAAGGGGGGCCAACCTCGAGCCACTTTATAGGCTCAGCGCGTGCTCTGCGCCCCAAAATGGTCTAGGAATCGTAAAAATTTCCCGCCCAAGGAAAGTATGTAAATACACTGCCTGCGAGGGGGCCGCGACGGGGGCGGCCAAATATTTTTAATAAAGTTCACGGTCTAAGCAGCTTTGCTGACCGAGAACCAGCCGCAATATAATTAGAGCGTGCCACTGCCACTGCCACTGCCAGTCTTGTTGTTATTGCAAATTGAATTAGTAACCAAGGCAGAAAGTGGACAGGCAGCAGAAATCCTTTTTGTGTTCCATTTTGCCCCGCCGCTACGTGCCGGGCAAATCAAAGGCAAAGGCAAAGGCACATGCCAGGAGTCGACCGTAACCGCAAATGGAAATGCAAATTTTCCGCGGTTACCGCGACTGCGACTGCGACCGCAACCTTTGCCCCCACAGGGCCGAAGCTCAGCACCCAGCACCCAGCGCCCAGGCCTCCGCGAGCTACCCAATGCAGCAATTTAATTTCTTAAGCAATTTTCATAATCTGCAGCAAATTGTTTCTGAATGCTGCCAGCCAGCCAGCCAGTCAGCCAGCTAGCCAGCCAGGCTCTCGTTAAATTTTATGCAGTTGGAGGCTGCATTCGCGCCGCAATCTGCCATTGAGGCTGAAGCTGCACCGAAAGAAATACTGTTACGATAGGGTTACTACCAGATGGGGCTTAGAGAAAATTGAACCCGGAAGAAAGTGGTTTATTTTGATATAAAGGTAGTCCTTAAAGTCTCTTCATAATACTTCCATAAATTACCTCATTTTAAGTATTAAGTAAAGGAACTGCATTTAGTAAACGAACTGCTTTTTTCCTGTGTATCCTCGCCCCGCACAATTTTCCTAATGCAGTGGCCAAAGTTTTTGCTATTTTATATTAATTTCGCAGGCTCTGCAAGGCGCCCTGACCTCGTCGCGCCCTTGAGCTACGACGACCGCCCGCTGATGTCGACCATGGGCTGTCGGCTACCCGCCTGCTGCATAATTAAAATGGCAGTTCAATCCTAAGCACAGTCAGCAGACTGGCACTGGCACTGGCAGTGGCAAAAAGCAGCTGCCCGCCTTCAAGCCCGTTCACACCAGCTCTAGGCCGGGTTTACAAAGGCTCAAATTATCCGCTTAACGGTTGGGGATTAAAGCAAAACCTTTTAACCCTTTTGCGTTGGGCTTACTGTCATGAATATGTAATAGGTTTCTTTCAATAAACAGTAATAATACCCTTTCAATTTGCTGATTTATCACATAAATTATTACTGTTTTAATGCGAGGCCAGTTAAAGAGAAGCTGTCTGAATTCTAATTTACCATTAAAGTTGTTTTGCTTAATTGCAAGTAATTAGGTGGCCTACACTTAGTAATTATAGTTATAAAGTCACTGTTTCTCTTCGATTTTAGTTTGTAGTTATAAGAATAATTTAATTTAAATAAAAGGTTAAGGAAAGGAAAGTGTCATTTATAGTTCAACAAATTTCGAATACTTATAAAATCCCTATTAAGTAAGGTATCTCTTAATAGCTCTCTGGCTCAAAGGGTTAACACATTCCTAAGGACGACAGCAATTGTCTTTTTGCCCACAGGACGAACTTGGCTGCTTTTTGCCACTTGCGGGCTCTTAACTGCCCCCAAGTGGCATACGGAGTGCAGCTAATTGGCCTGCCCGCCGCCGCCCCCCAATTCGCACCCCCAAAAACCAATTAAGACGCCGGGGATAGCGGCAGGGGTGCAGGGCAGGGAAATCCAATGGTGCGAGCGCGTGATAAATCAAATTTGGTTGCCTTAACAATATTTGCACATACGACAGTGTGCGCAACACAACACAAATCAAATCAAATTAAAACATAAAGTCGGGCAGGCTCGTGTGGCGGGGGACGTGAGGCGGTCCTGGATGTAGGCTCCGGCAGATTGGGTGTCCTCTTTTATTATTCCATCCGCATGCAGCTGCCATGTTGAGGCAAGCGACGCGTTTATGACGCTGACAGAATTATGAGGCCTACATGCGTTGATTCCAGATTTCCGATGCCGTGCCACGAGGGTCCTTTAAATATTTTTACGCAGATAAACTAAACTGTAAGCCCGCGCGCCGACCGGCAAATGGATTTCAGCAGCCAAAAAAAGAATCACAAAATCGCAAAACGTGCTTCACATACCCCGGACCCACAGAGGGCACGGGCGCAGATCAGTTCGGGCTCATCATAAATACATCAGAGGGAGCCCAGAGTCGAGAGCCTGGCCTGTCGCTGGCACACTTGAGATTGGAGGCGGAACCAGAACTGAAACTGGAGCTGATGCTGCTGCGTCACCACCTGTCTGTGGCAGCATGTCACGCGACCTGTCGAGCGCGCAAAGCTGACATTTTTATTAAAATATTACCAGGGACCGAGGGAAAACGAAAACGAAACCGAAATCGAAAACGAAAACGAGCAGCAGCAACTCGGGAATTGTTCTCGCTAATTTCGGTTTTGTTTGATTCGGTTGTTGGCCATCAGGTTGCCCGTTTGTGGTAGTCTTCCGTATCCATCCTCATCGTCCTGATGATCTCTCTTCGGTGCACAAAAGAGGACGGATAAGTGCTCCTTTGTGCACATTTTGCACCTGCCTTTTGTTTGTCCCATCAATGGACAATCACCGCCCTCTGGGCTCTGGGCTCCGTGCAGCCGTCACAATCGTGTCTTTGGCACCCGCCTCCGACTTTCCCAGGTCCCCATGTCAACCACTCCGACTCCTTCTCGGCCAGACAACAACTGGGTTGAACAATAAAATTTTAATAAGCCTCAGCAGGACTGCCAACGAGTTCCAACTGCGCTGACTTACACACTGTTCCTTCGTTTGTCCGGCCAGCGATGCGTCCTCGATTGGCCCCCCACAGTTTTCTCCTGCCTGTGTCCTTGTGTCCTTGTGTCCCGTCCCCCTGGTTACATCCTGTCAACCGGTCCAAGTCTACGGTACGCTGTTGTTCGACATTGCTGCTGTCCCACATTGCGTATGAGCAATGCATCAAATTCGAACCCTGTTGTTGCAAGTGAGTACGTGGCGGGGTTAGGGTCTAGGGGTCACTCTTGTTTGACTTTTAATTAGCTTGGAACTTTCCAACTCTCCGAGCATTTTTTTTTTCCTCAGGCTATAACTCTGAAAGTGCTTTAAAGTAGACTCAAAGGAAAAATCACCTGCCTAAAAAGACACTCAGAGGTGGAGTTAAGGGGATTATGGAACGGACATACCTGCAATTAACTGCGGAAGCCGAACCCCGCCTAGTGCATTTAATTTAGCATCCCACTCCCAGCAAACACGTAGCTGGGATCTGAATCTATTATTCTTCCCCTACGAATAACCCCCAAATCCCATTTACTGGCTACGCCCCTAATCCGTTCATGGCCTACGCACACCCCTGTGACATATTTGGTTTGCCAGCTTGATGTATAAATAAAAAATCAAGCGTGACGAACAAATTCATGCAAAGTAAATTTTCATGTTCCCGCCAGCCGGCAAATAAAAGCTCCCAAGCAGGCCTGGAGTGGCAGTGGCTCTGGATTCCGGAGCCTAAGCCTAGGCCCATATATATGGTGTGTGGCAGTAACACCTAGCCATGTGTGAGGGGGTTTGCTGGGTGTTTTATGCTTAAGTACCGCACACCACACACCACACACCGTACGCCACACTCAGTTGCGGGATAAATTGATGCTGGTAGGAAACCCTAAAATCAATTGAAAGTACTTCTCCCTGCTTAATGCTCTTTTTGGGAAAATAAAGGACTTAAGATGGAATATTATGTCTGGAACATTATTATGTAAATATTAAGAGCTCGCAATAGTCTGCAGCTACGCAATAAATAGGCTTTTAAACTATTCCTGTGTGCATTAATGCAGGTTTGAAGTTTAGTTAATGTACTTAGGGTAAGTCCTAGTGCCTAATTTTCATATAAAATCATCCTTTGCTCTTGAAGAATATTCTGTATATTTATGCATTTGAATTAAGTGATTCAAATGAACCGAATCATGATCCTTTATACAGTTCAATGTTTCCTAGGAATATATTTATTTTTGAGTGACGAATATTTGCAGCTTCTATTGTATTTCCCAGCATTCAAAGCTGTAAACATTTTAGGCTCTCTATTAATTATTAAACTTTTAAAATGGCCAGCCAAGGGCATATAGAAATTCGACCTGATCGCATACGTTTCCCAGCTGTCTGATTGCCAATGCAAACAATTCCATATGCTGTCCATGTTCCTATTTGCTTTACCGATTTCATGTATATATATATTTTTTTTCATTTTGCACTCTCAACTCGAAGTGCCGAGCCCTGCCCCGGTTTCCGCACACACGCGCCCAGCTGACGCAGCGCAAATCAATCAAATCAAAGTGGAGTTGTTTGATTCATTGTCGGTCCTCCTGGCGGGGAGAGGCGGATGGTTTCCGGCTTTGCGGTGGCGGCAACGACGGCAGCGGGAAGGGGATCGGGAACGGCATCGGCGGCGGCAAGAAAATCAGAAGAAAATGCAATACAATGAAGAACAAATACGGGCGCAGACAAAGAGCAAACACGCACACTCGCTCACATAATACAAAGTGGCATAAACTAACTAAATAACAGTAACAATAACTTAAGTGTATTTGTGTATTAGTGAGGGCATCGCTTGCTCTCCGGCTATCTCGACCGCCCGCTTCCCTCCCAGCCTTCCCCCGCCTTGCCACTCCTCCGCTCAATAAGCTGCTCCTTTCTCGTCTCCCAGATCTTGGGACGACTGTTGCAAAGTTTTTATTTATACACACGTTCCGTGTGCAGCAACGGCAATGGCACTGGCTACGTTTCGTTTCGTTTCATTCGTTTGTTTGTTTATTTGTCATTTGCTTTGTTCCGTGCCCTGGCAATCTATGCCACAGCGGCCATGCCCCTAAATTGACTGGCCAGGCAGGCGGCACAAATACACCCTGAGAAAAGGGGATACAAAAGCAGCCGCTTATATTAATGAGCAAAAACTACCTCAGATTTCGTTTAAACCCCTTTAATTGCTGCTGTAGGACTAAGAGGCTTTTTTTTGATATATTTACAAGTATTCTTTTTTGGTTACCTCTTGAGATTTTAATGAAAACATCATAGGTTAAATATCAAGTTGATTTTTGGCTTATGCATAAAAATATGCAGGTCTAAAAAATATGAAATAAAAACTCGAAACGTCGACTTTAGGAATAAATATAGTGCTTTTATAGAGACTCATGTCTTAAAGGATTTATTTGATTTATTTTCAACCCAGACTTTAGTCTAGTATAAAAAATATAACATAGAACCCTGACAGATTTAAATTCCCCCCACTCGCCGTTGGTTTTTTAGTTCCCCGCATGTATTAATCGCACTTAACCGAGTTTTTTCGCCCTGTGTCGTGGTTGGGGCGGGATAAAACTGGAAAAAAGGAATCCTGTACAATTGCTGAAGCGCACGTACCGCACTCACACACCGGCACACCGGCGCACCGGCCAGTCAGCCTGGTCGTGGGGACCACATGTCGTATACGTAACGTGGGGCATATCTCTCACAGTGGCGTTCCCCCCACCCGGTTTGCGTTTGCAATCAGCCGCAGTGAGTGGCCGCGCGGCCAGGCGACAAGTGCCCACACACACACTGGGACACACAACACACTGGGCACACACTGGGCACACCAACATACACTTGGAGTCACACACAAGTTTCGATACTTTTAATTATTGCGTACATGACCGTAACGATGTAGCAGGACTTTGGAGAAGCGGCCTCCCGGCAGGAGAACTAGGAGCAGCACTGGGAGCTGGGCAGGGGCAGCAGGGGCACTATCAGGTAGCAATGCTTGGACTCGTTTAGTGCACGTATTAATCAGAGAGGACTGCGAAGTTTTTCGGTTCCTTCTTCTGCCCCAAACCTCACCCGATCCTTGGGCTGACTTGGGCTGCTGTGTGTGTGTTTGTCTTGTTCTAGTTTCTGACTTTGTACCTTTCTGGCCCCGGCAACTTTGCTTCATTAAAAATCAGTGAACGTTTCATATTTTGAGGAACGTGACACTACGTGTACGAAATCACAAGGGGCCGAGAGGTCCTTGGGCGTGGCTGAAGGATCATAATGGCAACCGCAAGGCAGCAGGTAGCGGCAAGATTTCTGGCCCAGCTCAGTGAACAAACTGATTGACGCATAAACAGGCAATTAAATGTAAAAGCCAGTTTCCATTGTTCGACAATCCGCGCTAAATGAATTTCCTCGCACACATTTCAAATCAAATTTACCAGAATTTAATTTCGGACTCGCTTTCATGGCCGGGCAGATCCTGTGTGCGTGGAGACACACACACACACACACATAGCGTACGTGGGAGAGTTCCGGGCATGTGGGGCACGTTTCTAGATTTGTTTACTTTGTAGCCAGAGGAACGGGGCACGGCGGGGCACGGCAGGACTTGGGAAGGGAGCGGACCGGAGCGAACCGGAGCGGAGCATAAATAAATTTCTATAAATTCTTGCACGGCATTTCATTTGCCATCGCCGCTCGCTGTCCAAAAATGCCGGCGCGCAGTCAGTCAGCATAGCCAGCGCGGCTCCTTCACAAGCCGGCGGGTTCCAGGAGGATACAGCCAGGATCCAGCAGGATCCAGCAGGAGCAGCGGCTCCGGCTTATTTATTTATTCATTCGCTGCGCTCTCCCTTTGTCTCTGCCTCTCTGTCTCTCCATATGCGAGTTCCCGTGTGTGTTTGTTTGCCATTTTCTGTATGAAAGGATTTTGCAGAATTCAACAAACAAACAAACACGGGGGAGAACACAAGAATCGGCCCAAAAGCACCACGACACGCACTGCGACCCGGCCGGAATACCGAGCTGGCCTGCGTGGCTGCTCATAAAGTTGACCCGAATTCATGCTAAACTTGCCCTGCCACTCTGGGCAAATAAATAAAGCAACAAGATTTGGATTCCGAATCGTGATGGAGACTTGTGAATGCCCTTAGCGCCTGGCCACCGAAAGCCTTTGCCGGAAATCTAATTGGAAGTCCTGCCACCTTAATTGTATAACCACAACAAAGAGGAAACCTGCCTTTATGTATGGCCTATGCACAGGGAAAAAAGAGACTGAAAAGGGAATAAAAGGAGATTAGAGTGACTTGGAAGGATATCTTCTCTTCTCAGTTGGTCCTAAGTAATGTGATATTTTTGCCCCGTGCATATATCAATCAGAGAGTTAGTTTCCAGTCAACCACGATGACAAAGTTCCCATGCCCTGGGAGCCCCTGCAAAACGCTTCCGTTTGTGCGAGGGCGCCAAAAGGACTAGGGCCAGGGCATTAGGAACATCAACAAATGATGGTTAGGAGCTGAAACGGGTTTCTTGGGTACGCCAGCATGCGATTTGGGGCATTCAATACGTTTTATCTGTGCAAGCAACACTCGTGCTCAAGAAATTGCAAAACCAAAATAAATAAGATTCGATTTATGTCGTGAGTCCTCCGCCCCTTTGCCACGGAAAAGGGGAAAATCTGAAAAGCAGGCTGGGGAAAACTCCTCAACAGCTTCCGTGTTTATTTATAGACGCTCAAATAGTGCCGGAAAACCCGAGAGCAGAGCCCAGGACTTTTATCACACACAAAAGTTTCCATTCGCATTTCAGGCCGCAAAATTTGTATTTGCTCTGCGGATTTGTGTTTTGTGTTCGCCGTGTGGCAGCAAATTTTTAATGAATTTACTGGGACAGCGAGCTGGAGCGAATCAAACTGAACCGAACCGAACTGAGCTGAACTGAACCGAACCAAACCGAACCGTACAGAGTGAAAGGGCCGGACCCGCCCGGGCGGCATTCCGTTCCGATTCGGAGCTCATTTGATATTCAAAACACATTCGGCAAATATTGATACCCCCGTAAATTGTTTAAAATGCGCCATATCCAACGTCAATAGAAGACAAATTGTGAACTAAAAGCGTAAAACGCAAATCACGCAGCTTTCAAAACTTTGTCCCGGACCCACGCGGCGTATACTTGATTATTGGCAATCAGCCATAGTTGGGAAACTCCTTGCTGCCCGCGAACCGCAACGAGCCCACCAATTGTATAATTAAGGCCCGCCAGCTAATTATAATTGATGCCCAAGCCAATGCCGATTTTTTAGTTAAAACTTTCGAACACACACCCAGCCACACACACCCACGAAATGCCACAAGAAATGATTAATTATGGTCTAAAAGTTGCACGTTAAAGGGATGAATTTTGCTTTTTGACTTTCCGCTTTTAATAGCTTCAGCTTGAGCCACTAATGGGGCTTCTAAAAGCGGCTTGGAGCATATCGGATATCGTTTTTTAACGCACCCCGGATAGTTGGAAAATCCCCTCAAAGCATAGCAAAGGGGGGAAAAGTTTTTCGATTATCTAAGAGCTGCTGCCAAAGATGCCAGCATACAGAATGCGTGCTGGTACCAGGAATTCTATTGGACGAAGCCAAGGCAATGTGCCTGGGGATAATTTAGTCCTTTTTGTTATTGTTTGGCAGTCGGAAAACATTGAGTTTTAATTGAAAATCTTTGACTGCACATGCAATGCGAGGCACCAGCAGCAAATGCCACAACCGAGAGCCAAGAGCCGAAAGCTGAAGGCCGAAAGCCGAAAGCCGACTACCACTTGCAACATTCTACATATTCCGCATACAACTTTGATTGATTTATCTGTCAATATGCAGGAGGCAGGCAGCAGAAAGCCAACAATGCTTTGAATGCACAAAACATGCCAGAGAGCCGGAGTCTGCGAATGGCACAAGAAAGGCAGAACCAATCCATTGCAAAAATTGCAATTGTTAACTCAACTGAATTTACATGAATTCCCTTTCTGTATCTAATACCCCGGAGCCCCCCTGGTCCTGTGCCGGCATCTGCCTCCGATTTGCTCCTTATTGCCTGCTGTCGACCCGTCACTGTCACTTACCCGGCCTAACCTACATTTTGTGTCCAGCCCTGTTTACGCAATACTTTTGCGCTACCTCCTCACATCCTGCCAGTATATATGTGTCCGATCGAAGGGCTTTGAGGCTTGAGGGGGGCCGTTTGGTGTAATGATGACCACAGTTCACTTAAAAGTCATATGCTTGGATGGCGTAGAGAACATGCACTTGCCTCAGCCCAGCACCGTTGCCAGCACAAAACCATAAACTTGCCACATTTGCATAAAATGCCCTGATGCCTCAAAAAGCATCTGGAGCAGCAACAGCAACAGCACAGCTCAGCAGCCAGTCCGTAAAAGTCTCTTGGCACAAATCGTATTTCACCAATAAATTGAGGAAATGTTTAGCTACGTACGTAGCATGGCTCTCCGGCCTTGCCCCTATCTTGGGGTACGCTCTGATACTGGCCTGGTCCTGGTCCGGTCCCCTGTTTGCCGTAGTTCAAAGCAATGACTTGATTTTTGATTTTGGCCAAAAATCGCTTGTTATTTCTGGTCTGCGTTGCGCTCGTTCATGCCATTCCCCACACGACGTATGCCGGCGCAATGCCTGTTGACTGCCCAGAAAGCATATTTCCCAGCATATCTCACTGGCCTTCTGCCATATCTGCATATTTGCTATTGAAAATACACCCAGAATTGGCAGTAAAATGTTGAATAATCACTTTTTGGTATACTTTTGGCCAAGCAGCTGAATTGAATCTGCTAATCCCGCAATCACGTCTAGCAAAATCTCCTTTAATGCGTTTCTAATTAATTTTAAATAAGATTCCACATTAAATAAAGCCCCAAAGCACCAGATAAAACGTGAGTACACTAACCAAAATCGGCTAAAACATTTTATGAAAGAATGTAATAATTATAACAAACTTTAAATAAAAATTCCTCTTTGTAGTTGAACTCTAGAGTATATTCTCTTTGTTATTAAATATATAATTGCATTGACAATACATCTTTAACCTTTATAAATTGTATACTAAAATATATATATTTTTTGGCCAGTGCACACTTCCCCCAAATAGTTTTAGTGTCAGTTGGAGGTCGTGGCTGAGATGTAACTGCGTGTCTAGCCTTCGATTAATTCATTATGCCCGGCATCCAGACCGAACCCGCCGGAGTTCCTTAGCTCCCCAGTTGGCGGCAACAACGAGAACTGTCAATGTCCTAGTTAAGGGCTTAGATGTGGCATTAGGCGTCGATTTAACACGACAATGTGCCCGTCCTCCCCCACGCCATTCAAGCCATTCACCAGTCGGCTCTCATCCTGGCCACCAGAGTTTTGGGTGCGCTAAGAGGGCCTAAAAGCGCTTCGGGCCCGGCTGAGGATCAGGCCCAGGCCAACTTATGAATGCGCGTGCACACACATCCGTGGACCCGCACACCCGCACACCCGTACACCCGCACACCCACACTGAAGCTGAGCCACTGTCACAGCGCTGATAAAATGCGAAGCGGATTAGGAGGTCCTTCGTACCGCCGCGCCGTGCCACAATCAGTAAATGGCACTTGATTCACTGCGCAAGTGGAATTTTTGATAACTTTGCCAAGAGGAAAAGTTGGTCAAAAGTTGGCTGTCGCTTTAATGCGTATAAATGCTTATCTGGCAACGAGTATATGACTAGATGACGATGGCTGTGCCTTCTCAAAGCCAACTTAAATCCACTGAAAGCATTGGCTTTTCTTCTTCTGCTCCGTTCCTATTTTTCTATATATTTTCCTTTTTCTTTTTGTTTCCGAAGTTGGCAAAGTTTTCAGCTTGAACATTTGCGCCTCGGAGCGCACACACATATCCGTACATAATTCAGCAAGACGCTGGCAACACGTCACACAAATGTCGCCAAGAGCAAGTCTCAATGCACGCCATCAATCTTGGGGGGCAGCGGCTCCTCCCCAGTCCGCTCTAGTCCGCTCCAGTCCGCTCCGGTCCGCTGCCTCTGTGCACAATTGAATTATTACATCGGGTTGAGCAGACGCTTGGCCATTTGGTACTCGATTTGGTCACTTAACCAGCCAACGAGGAGCAGACAGCATATAGCACACAGCAGTGCCAACAACAAGGATATCGTGAGTGGCAGCCACCACCACAAGGACAACGACACTCATTTGCACCCTTGTTTGTTTGTTTGCTCGCTTTCGCCCCTGTGAGCATATCAGTTCAGTTCACTTCTCACAGACTTGTGCTTGTATTAAGATATTGGTTTGCTACTTTATATGATTTTATGAACAATTTATCACTAACTAGTAGGAATAATTAGTAGGAAACGATTATGCATTTAACTAAAGTGTGCGAACTACAAAAAGGCCATTGTTTTTGCTACAAAGTAAATGTAAGCATGCATTCATGCGATCAGTTGTACATTGTTTATTTTTTTCCCAAAAATGTATCCTAATTGCTAAGCATTGTATGTGTTGTGTAGATGTCAATCCCCGAGGGCTATTATTTTTTGTCCGTGTACTTTTTCTATAACCTAAATGTTTGCCTTGGCTGGCTGGCCCATTCGCATCCTAGTTGACCTTCAGTGGGGGCCTTTATTTGATGATTGCTTGTTGTTGCTCCTGTCGCTGCCGTTGTCCTTGTGCGTGTTCCTCCTCAGCTGTGTAGTCGACTGCGAACAGCAAATTAAAACAATTTTAACAGCTACTTTCGATGTCGTTTGTCGGCGTCTACGTTGGCTCCATAAATAAAACATGTCAACTTGTTATTGCTGCCCTCGACAGACGTTCTTGTTCCTCGCCCCTCCATGTGGCCTGGACCTGGTCTCCGGATGCCGAGCCTGCAGCCTGTTATTGTTATTGGGGTCGGGATTGGGCATTGGCTTTGGCATCGCCACACTGTTATTGAACTATTTACATTTGTTGCTGCAAGGGCGGCAGCTAATTTACGACTCTCCATAGCACCAATGAGCCCGCTCCCAGCATCAATGAGCCCTAAAGCAGGCGGCAAATTGTTGTTCATAAATAAATATGCCGAACATAAATCCCTATGCTATAAATAAGCGTGAGTGAGGCACAGGCGTCAAGCAATTTATAGGCATTGATTTTCCGGCTACCCCCCACAAAAGTGACAAAGTCCTGGCCTGTCCTGCCAACCCCAAAAAGTGAAAGTGAATGTGAAAGTTTCCGCAGCCGCAGCACGATGTTTTCGCCACGTTGGCCGGCTGACACTTATTAGATAAGTTTTTGAGGCCCCGACCAGGCCAAGGCGGTTCAAGGTACATCATTTCGCCATTTGCCATTTAGCCAGCGGCCCGGCCTGACTTCAATTTTAATTGCATGCTTATCTGGGCCAGGAATAAGGCAATGCCAGGGGGCTCGGCCTGCGGGCTGACTGCCTGCGGCATCTTCTGGAAATCCCCAGCTAAGCCGGGCCAATAAGACTTTTTATTGTCTTAGCCCGGCATTTAAATTGATCAAAAATGTTGCAGGCCAAAAGAAATCCGGAGCAGAGCGAGCAGCGGCTAAGCCGGAGAGTGAACCTGGTCGGGGAGTCGGAGGTCCTGACGATTTCATTCAATCTATAAGTAATTTCTTGGCCATTTTTATCACACAGCCAGGAGGAAGTCGGCGGCGTTGCCGGGGCGATGAGCTGAGACCACCCACGTGATTTGAATATTTTTCCAATAAACTTCAACAGCTTTTCAACAGTTCGAGGGGGCCTCTCGACTGGCAGGCCTGCTGGTGCTTTAGATCCCAGCTTCTCCTCCTCGCTCGTCCTCGCTCGTCCTCTTTTCATTTACATATTGGATTTAAATGCCCAGACTTCCTTCCTGCTCCATGTCCATGTCCAGCTGAGTGTTTTTCCAGCTTCGCTTTGTGCGGAGACCTCGCCGAGGCAGAAGAGCCTAAGCTTAATCGAATTTGCCGCAAATTGGCAATAAATTTTAATTTTGAAAGCGATTCCCCGGCGCTGATTGAAGTTAATCAAAGCGAGGCCGAGCCCGCAATTTAGGGGCTTGCCGCCAGTGAACTCCATATGGAGTCCACAATGCAGCTTCAGTTCAAGCTCTCCATTGTCCCTGTTCGGGGCAATGCACTTGGCCACCTCCTTCTGCCTCCTCCACGGGCACTGCCTTGATTCCTGCATTCGCAGGATGCAGCAGCCGCCCGAAATCCCATTCAATTTGCAGGTGAAAGCGCGGACCTTGCTGGCAAAAACTTAGCAGCAAACAAGTTGCAAAGAGCAGAAGGCAAAAACAGGGCTTATTTACCTTGGTCAGGAAGGGTTTTTGCCTTCGAAGGGGCCCCAGCACGAGTAGCTGCAGGAGCTTTTGAAACTACTTCATCAATTTCATTCAGCACAACGGCGCCGCTTTTTTCCTCAGCTCTCCTCTGTCCTTTATATTGTTTTTTTTTTTCGGCCCATAATCAACTTAAAAGGCATTGGCAACAAGGAACAACAACAGCCAGGGCACAAAGTACACCGAACAAAATAGAGCTCATTTGGGCCTGATATTCAATGGGCTCACAGAAAGGGTTTCAATCAACTTCCAACCGAAAATCATATTTGGAAAGTGATTCGAGGAATTTTAAATCCTTTTAAGGATATGTTATAGTACGAATTCTCGTTTAAATTATATAATTGCATTGCATTTTGACCCAATTATAAGATATTCTTTATTATGCATCCTTTTTGGTGCTCCTTTCAAATTTTATAAAAGGCTTTGCACAATCAGTTGTCTGTGGGTTATTAAATAATGTCACATGTAAAGAAAACTGGGTTATTTAAAATCTCCACTATAAAATACATTTTTGGGAGAATTTTAAAGAGCTTTAAATTAGGTTTGAGTCCAAAAGTGACATAATTTCGAGGAAGCTTCAAATAGTTTCCTGTGTAGTTGTGAATATAGCTGTTGCCGGCTGCTAGTTGTTGGTTATTGGTTGTTGGCTTGCTGTCTGCTGGCTGTTGGTTGCTAGACAGGGCCGGGAGCATTGGCAGTGCCATTACGATGCCAGCGATTACGCCCACTTTTGGGCAGCCGGAGACCGCCTGGCCGTCGCTATCCATCGAGTCCTCGCCATTTGCCACGGAAACGGATTTGACGAGCCATGCAGCACTTGCAGAGGCAGCGTTTTGACACTAATTTCATTTGGTTGCCGGGTTTTTTTGTGGCCAGCAGCGGCAAAACAGCTGTCGCCGGAAGTAGTTAAAGGTGCAAAGCCCTGGGCTTCAATGCCGAATAAGTTGTAATTCAGCCAGCAGCCCGACTCAGTTCAAACTGCCGACGACTGTTTGGAAAGTTCGCCAAGTATTTATTTATTTTGCACGCAGCCTTGGCTGCGCGTTTGCCTTGCGAGTTAACTGAAAACTGTAAACGGTTTTTAGTGCGGCGCGGTTAAGACAACCGGGCAAACAGCAGACGCTGATGGCTGCCTCTTGTTGCCTTTCAGTTAGCCAAGTTCTCAAGTGCTCCCTGCAGTTTACCCTTCTTCCCGGCCCGCTCCCCCGAGGACTCGGAAGTCAGCAGGACGGAAGCCAAAATAATGAAGTAAATTCAGGGATTGCCAATGGAAAAATGTGATATTTGAAAATGTTTTCGTTTTGGGTTTGCTCACTCTTAAGGCTGGAATTAAATGTTTTAATATTTCTGTTGCATTTCCGTAATAAACCTTTGTAAAATGGAATTTTAAAGCATTTTCGCCTCTCTATTTTTGGCAAATAACTGCAGGCATTGCCATACATTCCCTCATTCATTTTTATATATTCCCGGTGACATTCTTTACCCTTTACCATTTGTGTTTATATTTAATTAGAATTTCATACAATGCTGCTACAAAAATATTAATAAAAAATTTCATTTTAGTAAACATTCTAACGTTATTATTTTAAGTTTCGGTTTGCTATTTTGAACACTAGTCGTATACATAATATTCGTATACGTAATATTCGTATACGTAACATAATCCATATTTAGCTTATAGACATGAACTTTGCTCTGCACTTTGTAGATTACACTTTCGGAGTATAATTCAATTTCATTTACCACTCATTTTCATGCTCTTTTAGTGTCAAACCAAAGTCTTAATAAATCCAATTTATGTTACACCATTTGCCCGCCCTACTTCTCCGATTTTCCCTTCGATTTTTCTACCTGCCAGCAGTCAGCCACCTAAGCTGAAGCACCTATTCCCCTTTGACTTGGCCCCGCACGATTACTTTCTCTATATTTATATATATATCTGTATAAGTGCTATATGCGATGGGTGCTCTCAATCTGACAATCGCATTGGCAATGCGTGTGCGCCACGCTTTAATGCGGAATTCTGATTGCGCTCGAATGGCTTCATTTATTTTCGCCACCAACAAGCAGCGGACGAAAAAAGAAAGGAAAGCCAGCTGGAAAAGAGCGAGGAAAAACTGCGAAAAGTGCCGAAGGAAAAACAAACCCGACAGTTGTACATAATATTTCACTTATGCATGTGCGCCCCCTCTGAGCCTGCGTGCAAAGTGAAATGAATGAATGAGTGGCGTGCGTGGCGCTAGAAAATTTGTTATAGCAATTTGAACTGTCAACGGGAAACCGAAAAAGTAAATTAAGAAACATTTGAAATTTAATTCACTTGCCAGGCCGGGTCCTTTAGGGGACTACGGCCCCCCATGGGGGCATATCCTAGTATAAACACACATATCCGAGGCGGAGCGCCTGCAGTATGTGTGTGCGCACATTAGAACTCGTGAGTGGCAGCATCATAGTCGCAGAGCATACCTGTCTGCCAGGTGACACCTCCGCCACTTGAGCACAGGAGCACAGTAACACGGCAACGGAGGAAACAACTGGCAGCCCGGCTTCTACAGTCACACAGTCACTCAAAGCCCCCACAAAGGCACTCAGCCAAAAAGGATCTTGCTTGTAGGTAAAAGATTTCCTTAAAATAATGGCGCTTCTTTCTGCCTGGCTTCTTGCTTGGTATTGATAATATATATATATATAAATCTTTATTTATATTTATATATACTTAAGCATTTTGAAACAAAATAAAAGTATAATTGTTTACAATTTTAACAATCTTTAATAATTCCAAGAAACAAAAGTAAGCCTTGTTAACTCATTATGGAAAATTCTACAACCCTCTTATGATCAAAATAAATTAAATATAATATATTTTATTAAATATTTAAAAGCTTTGTCAGTTTAATAAACTTGAATAAGAACTTCCGCTTTGTTTTAGCTCTAAAATAAACTGGAATTCAATTAAGTTTGTCATTCCACAATTAAAAAAGAAATGAAAGGGAGATTTTCTTCTGCTCTTTGCATACTTCTCTGTACAAATTCCCAATTTTCATTTTAATTGTAAACAATCAAACTTCTCTGCTAAGCTCAGAGCTCTCCTAAGGAGGCAAAACCAAACAAAGAAGCCACAGAGTCCGTAAGAGTTTATCCATTGGAATGACGCAATTTAGAATAAAATAACTTCGGACACTATATTAAGAAATATAAATCAGTTGCCATCTGGACTGAGAATTATAATTAAGACTCTACTTTGGAAGAATTTGGCAGGCATAAAGGCCTTTGATTTGAAGCTCCCAGGCTAGGATCGAAGGTAAACAAAATAATTATTATCTTTGATTTGGCAACTTTTGTTTTTTTCCGTGCACATGCCAGCGTCGACCTGCAAAATTAGGCGAGTGTCACGAATTTAAAATAACTTTTAATTCATTCTTGATGAACATATGCAAACGTTGTTGCTGCTGTTACTGCTGCCCGAGTGCCACACGGCGTATGAGTGTGGCTGGGAAATGGGCCCCCAGTGCGTGCCAGCGTGGGAGTGTGTGTGTGTGTGAGTGAGTGCGGTTGCCACGCCTCTTAAGTGCCACATAACTCGAGCTGAGCATAAACAACCGCACTCGCATAAATGTTCGTTAAACTCAACCCGACTCAGACAGGGCCGAAATGCGGTAGAGCAGCTCATAGCGCCTCCTTCCATCCCACCTGAGCCACATAATTATTTAGTTTCCAGTTGGACGGAAACTGTGCACACCTACAGTCACTACTCCTACTTGGGAGGGGGGCCGTCTTCGATTGTCATAAATCAACATGGAGGGACCCTGGTCCAGGGCCCAGACTGTCAACCGAGTGTTGGCCCGCCTGTCCTGGTCCGTTGGCATATGCTCGCTCCGATGCCCAAACAGCTGCAAGTTCGAGCGACCCACTTAGGGGAAAAATTCAAATTTCAGTTTCGGCTGGCACGCCGAAGTTTCCAGTTCACTAGTCGGGGGAAATAAGGTGCCGGGAGGAACCTGGCCAAATAAAAGTTAGCGAAAATTATGCGCCAACGTGCGCGAGGCCCTAAAAAAAGTGGGGAAAGACCAGCAAAGTAAAAACAAAGCCACTGGGATCACGATCCCGATCCCGATTGAAAGGCGGCCCCCTGGTATATGTACATACGGTGCATCGAACCCACGGATGATGTACCAACCTTGTAGCCCGGCTGTAGCTCCTCTGAGCACGGCTCTCCTCCTCCAGCTGTAGTTGTTGTGGCTTCTGACGCCGGGTTATGCTTTCTAATCCACGCACGTTTTGCTTTTAATATTTATTTTGCGCTTTTTCACACTTTGCACACTGAGACACCGCACACTCGCAGCTCGCAACTCGCGCTTGCCGAGGACTTCAAAGGATAATCGGGCGGGCAGGCTGGCGGCTGGCGGCTGGCAGTTGCTGAGCGCTCAAGTCCTGGGGCTCTGATTATCGATGCCCCCCGACAGAGGATTGGTTTTTGTTATGCACGGCGAGCACCGAGCACAGTTCATCAATGCAAATTGCCACTGAACCGCGACCGCGTTATCGGTCGTCGGAATCGTCGGGTTTATCTACTTTATCGGGTTATCTGCCCGGCCAGCAGCCAGCATCATGCACTGAATCCGGTATAGGTATCGTCTTTAGACTCTAGTTTAATTCAGGAGTGCTGGTCAAGTGTTGTTTAGTAGCAGGTATTGTTGTTGTTTACTTCTGGGCCATGCCAGCTTTTCCCAGTGGGCGCGATAATAACACCGTCACACTAACCGACCCGCACGAAAGACGCTTTCCAACTGACTCGTACTCGATTTCGCAGCGGAACGAGGCTCTTCGTTGAGCCGACGGCGGGCTCGGCTCGGGCCGAGGCCCGGGCCGAAGTCCTTCGCGGTTCGGTTGGGATCCACAGGACTCGGACTCGGGATGTGTGGATGCTGTGTGCCAAGTCCAAAGCGTTCCCCGCTGATAAGAGGCTGCAACTTTTTTGGTCCGCGCGCATTGACAACAATTTATTTTTTGCACGTTGCTCGCATTTAAATGTTTTTGCTTATTGTCTGCCGCTCGCAGGGGCAGGGGCACGGGACGGGGCTGGCACTTTTTTAATCACTTAAAAATGTATGTGCGCCTGTGTGAGTGTGTCTTTTTTGTGTGTTTTCGACACGTGCGTGTCAAAACGGCAGCAAAGGGTTAAACGTCAAAAGGCGCTGGCCGGGAGAGGGCCTGAGCGAAGCAATTTGTTGCCAAGTTTATTACAGTGACAAACGGGCCAGGAGCCGGGCCAGGTCCGAGCTGCACGCGCTAAAGACGTCACGCAGCGATATGCAATGCCAAAGTTAATGGCTATAATCCCGAACGAGTTGGACAAGTCAGCCGAGCAGCCGTTTCTTTTTACGAGTGCGTAATAAGAAGGCGTGCGACGTGCTGAAAGGACGTGATCTCACGTCCTCTCCTGGCTCCCGCCAAATCCAGGCGTTTTAAAATTAAGCACGACCCATATCCTAATCCTGGCCAAATTAAAAACACTATCTGAGAGAGAGCCCCTGCCAGAGAGAGAGTGAGAGAGAGTGCGTTCCAGGACTAGGTTAGTGGGCCAGCAACTTAAGCCAGCAATTAAAATTGAGCCGAACGGGGCTTATTGACTGCCAGGACTCGATTTGCCAAGATAGCGAGTGCACTTAGCACCTGGCCCCCGCACTTGAGCGGGATCTCCACCTCGCAAACAGAGCTCTCTGCAATTTGACACTTGACTGTGGAGTCCCGAGCCAGCTAGACTTTGCTAAGTATTTTTCAATTAAAATGACGCCGAGGCTCGCACGCATGATAAGCACAAAAGTTGCTCATTGTCAGCGCCTAAAAGCATGCTACACAATGGCAAACAGCCGGAACTTTGGTCCTGGCGCCTATCAATCTCCCCCGGCTGCGTGCCCCCGCATAATGTCAGTATTTCAGCTTCCGATTCCCGATTTGCCTTTGCCGGCTGCCTTTTTTCTGCGGCTGCTCGCGACATATTTAAATCGGAATCGGAGGGGACTTGAGTCGGCTTCCGGCCGCTTAGGCCGTTGAAAAATTAACTTGTCCGGCCACTGGCGCCACTAAATAAGCAGAGTTCTGTCGCCCAGCACTGGGAAAATATGCCACGAAATGGTCATAAAAACTAGGAAATTAAATCTTGAAGGATTCGTCTTAATAAGAATTAAATTATCAAAAAGCCTTGTCAATTAAATACAGAAATATAATAAGCTGCTGAAAAAATCTGTATATAAATAAATCTTATAGTCTTTAGTATTCATTGCCTTTTTGTGTGACCTTTTTTTTCTTAATTTGCATTTAAAAAATGTATAAAAATTTACTTTACTTTTCATTCTGTTTTTCATTTAACAATGTTTTTTATCCTAATTTTAAACTTGCCCCAAAAAACACTAGCTTTCGAACATGTTTTGCTGGAATGTTTTCCTTTCCACTAAACATGTAAACAGCTTGAATTTCTATTTCCTGGAATTGTAGAGAGAAGCCCTGCTTTTCGTCAAGTGTGGCCTTTGGAAAGCTCCTAATCTAAGTGCTGTGGAATCATCAGCGATGTGACAGCGACGTGTGGCAGGGATTGGGGACTGGGTAATCCGGAGAGAGGCGATATTCGAGTGCAAAGTGTCCCTGCCCACCATTAAACTGGGCAAAGCTGTGCCTGTTGCTGAGGCGCCTTGCCCAGTGTCAGTGCCATGTGGATGTAGACGTGGATGTGGATGCTCCTGTCTGCTGACATGAGCTGCAAAGTGCGGCACGTGTTGGCGTAACAATTTGGCAGGACGAAACACCAACGGCAGGACAATGGCAAACGCTTTTATGTGCCGTAATGAAAAACTGTTATCTGCGTGCGCAATTTGAACGCAATTTGGTAACGCGTTTCGCCACATAAAACTTAAGTGACCCGAAACCGGGCCGTCGACAGGAGTTCCAGTTTCAGTTTCGAGTTCAGGACTTCTCACACGCTCACTGCTGCCGTGTCCTTCGGTGTCCCGTGTGTTTATGGCCCTGCGTGCAGCCTGCGAAAACTGTTGACACTCGCAGGAAAATCAAAAGGCTAAGGTCCAAAGCAACGTGAAAAGCGAAATTGTTTGGCGATTATGCTGCATTAAAGCCAAATGTTCCGTATACTTTGTCGCCTCCAGCACCGCCCTCAACGGCAACGCACTTTACTTTTATTTACATGTCAGTCAACTAAGGCACACAAATGCGCCTTTGCCCTGGCCACCCCTCTAAATTCCGCACCCCACCGCCGTGTGGCTGCAGATTTGCAGCAGCTGCGGCTTTGGCGAACTATCATTAACATGTGGCATCCACATTCACCGCCCCGCCCCGCCTCGGCCCCTAACCCTTGGCCGTCTCCTGATGCCAAAAAAAAAGGGCCAACAAGGGCAACAAAAATCCTGCGCTTTTGCAGTTTTTACAACTCTTGCCTGGATGCTGCTGCCACTGCTGCCACTGCTGCTGGTGCTTATTTACTTGTAAAATTTATTAAATATTTTTGCGGCTGTTGCCTTTGCTTTGTTACCCTTTCTTGTCCTCCTTTTTGGCCCTCTCATTTTTTGTGTACCGCAAAATTGCTGACGTTTTTAATCCTTAAGAAGCTTTTGGCTCACATTTTTACAGCACCCAACGTTAGAGAGCAGCCAACGAGTGAGCAAGCGGGGTTTACCTCTCTTTTTTTCCCTTTTTAATATGCATTTTGCATAATTTTCATATAAACATTACTCATACGCCATGTGCACCGGGCAGAAGCAGCGGCTCCTGCAGCCGCGCAGCAGCATAATAAGCAAAACAATTTAGCCAGCTTAACACAAATGAAAATTTGAGCCGCGCTCACACTAAATCCAAGGACGTAATTTGATTGGCGCAGGTACTCTTGCCCCATCATCAATCCATCTTGCCACAGCGCCGCACTCGCCAGCGCCCGCAGTTGTTGGCTTAATAAACTTTTATTTAGAAAACGAGAGCGCAACTATCTGCATAACTGGAGAATGCAGCTGCCAAACAAAACCATGGCCGATATTAGGCAACAATAACTAGCCGGCAGAGTGGGTTAGTGGCTATCGGAATTCCAGACATCAGGCATGGGCGGGGCTATGGATTGATATGGGATAAAACAAGAATGTGAGCTTCCGGTATGACTTTCTAAGTTTAAACAAAAATATTTGTACAGAACTGCATATGGAATGGCTTGAATTAAATGTTTTCTGATGAAAATGCTAAGGGTCTGTGTCTATAATTCTCATATTGCCTTCAGATTGCCCTTGAATTTTATTTGGCAAGACTTATATCCATAAATCCCCAATATACAGATGATAGGTGTGCCTGAAACTGCCAGATAAAATCGGAGTATAGCAGCCTTACCCCGAATTCCTTTAAAAAAGTTTACCCCTCTACATACGCCCCTGTTGCCGATCCCAATATTTGCGTTGGCCCAAGCTAAGCGACGCCTGCTGCTGTTGCTCCTGCTTTCGGCGCCGGCGGCTATCAAATTTTAATTAAAATTCAAAAAACCAATAAATGCTCAGCAGGATACAAAAAGGGGAAAAATGCTCGTTCTCTTGTGTGAATTACTCTGAGAAAATAAACTTGCATGCACAAAAGGATTCCACTAAAACGATCTATTTAAACGATTTCACTTGCATATTATTCTATGCACTTTTTCGATTATATTTATTATTGCAGCCAACCCTCCTTCCGCAGTGTGAATGTTTGTGTCTGCCGGCTGAAATAATGTTTATGCAAGCTAATTGAGAATCCCATAATCAATCGGACCAGGCATATAGGGAGGGTGCCAGATACTTGGAAATGTGTTTCACAATTCAGCCAGGGAATTGCTCTCCAATCCTCGCATGCGGTAAACTTTTGGCCAGTTCAAGGAACTATAGTGCTCTTGCCTGGTAATTAAGCACTGAACAGGAACAATGCCAGGGTATTTTCCACTCGCTTGCCCGGTGTCCTATTGTTGTTTCTGTTGCCGCTTGTTTGCCTTATAGTTCAGCTACCAATCTTGGTGCACTAGGATTAGAGCTTTGGCAACAAGGAAAAATCTGCAGGGCTTAAAGAACTACTTATAAATATCAGAGTCTAGTTTATAGATAATTTTTCTGAGCTTTAACCAACTTATTACTGAAATGAGATTAAGATTAACGAACAAATACAACTATATAAATATAAATTAATATCCCATATCATAGGAGATTATGCTACTCACTTCCTTATATCCTTAAATATCATTAGAATTATTCTTCTTAAATTGTTAATAAATAGTTCTGTTAATAATGCATTTATTGCTCAAAATCTAGGTCGACTTGTTTTCTGAGTGCACTGCACTACCTTCCTTCTAGTCGACGGCAGCCGCTCTTGCTGGCATTGTTTATGTATCTTAAGGATAATGACGCGCTTCATTATGCGCCTGTGTGAGGATGCCATGGATGCTCCTGCCTGTTGGCTGTTCCCTGTTGGCGCTCCTGGCGCTTCTGCTTTATGTTCGCGTGGTATTTATTTTTTATTTTTTTAGTTCGCCTTCGTCTTTTGCGTAAAAACTTTTCGACTCCTAGACGTCGCGACGTTTTCGCCGAGATAATAGGAACCCGATACGCTCTGCGCATCTAAGCTTTATCTATGGCTGACTCGCCGTTGTTTTGGCATTGTTCTCTTTGCCCCTCCCCGCCCTTTGTTTTTATTTACCCACACCGGAGCTAGCGGCTTTTACAAGCAGTAAATTTAAGTTGATGCTGCTCCTTCCTACTTCCTTTTGAGCTCGGTCCACAGCTCCAACTCCTCCTTGCAGTGCGGTGGAAATAAAAATGTTGAATCGTCATAAATGGCTCCATAAACTACGTCAATATTGCCCATGCCCCCAGTGCCTGGCCTCGACATCGCAATGTTGCCGGGCAACTTGTAAGGCAGCCGCCAAGAATGAGCATAAAAATGAGAATGAAAATGAAAATAAAAATAGTTGGCCGGCATAAACGCCTTCGTGATTTTTACATAAGAGCCTCGGAGCCGCCAGCGTCCAGTAAATCCCGGAACCCAGTCGAGTTCGAGACCTCCAGAGAAGTGCCCTCCTTGTTCTTTATTGTTTGCATTGCGACGTCATTGCCATGGGCGCGAAATGCCGGCTAGAATTAATTAAAATGAATGAGGGGACATGTCATAAACAAAGGCTCAGTCAACTGTTGACTAAACGACCCGGCCAACCCACCAGCAGCTGGTAGGCGGGGGCGGGTCCCCAAGATAAAACCACATCACAGGGAAGAGCGTAAAAAAACACAGCACTCCCTCCCTCCTCTGGCCTCGAACGAGTGTTAGGAAGCGGAAAAAAATTGTAACGAAAAGAAAACTCCATAAATATTTCAAGTCCCTCGCTAGCGAGTGGCGCCATCTATCGATGGAGTCGAGTACCACGTATATGTGCGGGTGCCCTGTGTAAAACAAGTCATAAATTACGGCCCCGGCACTGTCAAAGTTCAGCTGACTGCGTTTTGGCCAGCCAAAGCCAAGTGCCAAAGAAATGCTGCACAGCCAGCAAATATTGCGCATACGCCGCGTTGCAGCAGCATGCCGCTGGCTGGCTCGCTGGCTGGCCGACCGACAAGTGCAATGAACTCAATTTGCGGACTTGGGTCCGGAAAAAGGAAAAAACACAGAAAATACAAATTATGAGCCCAGTGGGAATTTATGGCCAGCCAGCCGATGTTTAATTAGCTAACAAATTCGCAAAAATGTCTAAAAATAAAAATAGAAGCAGCCAGAAGCGGCTAAAAGGGCTGTGGGCCGCACAAATCTTTGATGTGGTTTCCACTGCCAGTCGTCGTGACTATTGACATTTGAAGCCGGCAGAGCCGAAGGGCTTTGAATGCCAGCCCCGTAATTAGCCAGCTTTAAAGGCACCCACACCCACACCCACAGCGATACCTTTCCAGAACTCTCTCCTGACGAAACAATTAGTCAGGTTATTTGCAGTTGGGAGCCCGACTAGGACTCAGTCGAGTCCTGTCGACTTGACACTCGACTCCCGACACACGCACTCAGCAAGCTAATTATGCTGCAAATACTCAAAAGATGACGCAGCAGAAGGCACTTAACGCCCAAAATGAGTATACGCCGCGTGTACATATAGTCGTCATGTGCGTATGCGTGCCCGGGCGTTTAAGCGTGTTTTTGTGTGTGTATTATTTGATGAAATATTTTCGTTGCCGCTCGGCACAAAGGATCATGCCAAGACATAAATCTCAACGTTTCAGTTGGCCAACCCAAGACGCTAACGACGACGGCAATGAGGAGTTAAGACATCGTCATCATCTGGCTGGCAGAGAGCACAGAGGGCCGGCCCAGCCGTGAGTCCTGAGCCTTGAGCCCTGAGCCCTGAGTCCTGAGTGTGCGGTGTGCCTGTCGAGGGAGAAACACAAATACTTTTGGCATATTCTCATTGTCATTATTTTTGTTAGGCTGACACAGCTAATAACGCGGCGTATGATTGTTGCAAACGCAGCGTATGAGTAATCATAATGGCAGCGCACACTCAGCCCCCACACACGCACACACACTCTGCAAAATATCTGCGTAAATTGCTTTTGCTGTGTGCGTACCAAACTTTAGCTAGAGACCCGAACAGCGAACACCGAGAGTACGCGTATAATGAAAAATAGCCGAAATTTTGCAGCGCTCAACTGTATGCTACGCTTTTTGTTCTTGTTTTGATTAATACTTCCATATGGCCAACTGGCAACGAGCCCGCCGCGTTCGAGGCACATTAATAAAATATAACAATTTATGGTGGCTTATTATAAAGGCAGCCAGCAGGCACAGTACAGGGTGACTTATATATATATTTGAACATATATAATGAACAAAATCGAGCTTCGATTTTTACAGCAATTAAATAAACAATTTTAATTTCTTGGAAAGGGACAAGACTTATTTTTCTCTTCTTAAAAATCCTCTTAGCTTTTAAAACCCTTTCATTAAGACCTTAAATACCTCTTATATAATTAAATTATTAACTTTACCGTCAAACCCAATTGAACATAAAGCTTAGAATGCTCTTTAAAGCATTAGCACAGCTTACGCAGTCCACTTTGCATATTCCCCTCCCTGCTGAGACAGTCAACAACTCATCTGCTTTCCCCCAAAACCGAAGTTGGCAAACAGAAAATTTATGAAAAATTTACTTAAACACAGTTTTCCGTTACATTGACAAACTTTGAGCCGGCAAAAGTGCTTCAACAATGCCGGGGCACTCCAGCAGCCAGGCACAACAAAGGGCACAACCAGAGTCTGGGTTTCCTAGGGCCAGGCAGCCATAGTCCAAAAAATGTGTACAACAATTTGTTGGATGCCTGTGCTAACTGTGCGCGTTTGTTAGACTTCCATGCCGAAAGTGGTTGGGCTGGGCTGTGCCGATTTTATGCCGCATTTAATAATGCCAGCCCACAAAAATCACATCCGCCAATTTACAACGGCAAACCGAATCGATGCCGCATCCTCGACAAGCCCAGGCAGGGGCCACATCCACATCCACATCCACGTCGACATGGTGGAGTGACGTCTACTTATAAGAAATATCAGCCACGAGATGCTCGAACCCGGCCGAGGACAAACTTTGCTAGAAAGTTGTCGTATATTTGTTGCCTTTTTCACAATTCATTAAATTTGATTAGAGAACTTTTGCCATAAAAATTACGAAATTGTGCCGTTGACGCAGCTAGCCTGAGTCTCGGGATCAGGCCCAAGTCCCCTTCACCCCGTCGGGTGTGTGTGTGTGTGCAAGATTTGTGTTTGTTGTGCGTGGATATGATTTCGTGCATGTGCTCCTTGGGTTTGGCAAAAGTTTCAACTGTCAGGTGGCAAAAGCCAATCGGCCAGCCATCGGAATTTTTCCACAATTTATAGGCCATCACCCGCTGCTCCCCCACTCGCCCTACATCGCCCCTACTTAGGGGTTGTATTATTTATTATGGGACCCTTTTCGGGGCGGAGGGTCAAGCGGGCAAAGTTTCTTCAATTCTGGACCGCTGGACGCAGACAAAATTGCTCATAATTAAATGCAAAGGCTCGGCTCGTTGTCATTAAAAACGGAGAGGCATTGCCATTTCTCTGCTTTTAAGGCTGCTAAATAATTAAAGCAACTTAATGGACTCCGTCTGAGTGGGAGTTTGCCCTCTCTTCTCCTTCGGTTGATCGCCAAAAACTTGCTTGCAGAGTGCAGTGGCAATTGAATTAAGCTGCCTCTCAAAGTGAGAGGCGCTCATAAATGTTTGACTAGTAATTGGCATTTAAACGCATCCAGCGTGCTCTTCAAGGTCTGGCCAAAGGATGCGAGGACCGAGGAAATCCGAGGAATGCAACCCCAATGTCTACTTATTAAGCTCGGAGTTCGCCTGGCAAAAATTTCCAAATTAAACAATGCCAGCAAACACAAACGCACACGCATCGCTCTGCATATTTCAGCGGGAATTTAGGTCCTGGCCATGGAGCTGGGGCAAACGAATATGCCTTCACGCTTGACCCGAAACATAAACTCCAGGCGAGTCCCAATCCCCTCCAGGATGGCCGGGAGCCCCGTCAGAGCGCTTAGGAGCAGCAGCGGCATCAGCAGATTGAAGATTCCAGCATTCGACATAATGTTGCGGTTAAGCTAAACGACTGCATAGAACAAGCTTTTTATGCCGGTCCAACGCTCGCTCCTCACTCCCTCCGCCGCTGACCTATGGCCTGGCCCTGGCCCTGCCCCTGCCCCTGCCCCTGCCCCTGCCGCCGCTCTAACCATTTACCCCTGGTTTTCCCTCGGCCTTTCGGCACACGGCCAGCTGTGTATGCATGTGGGTTGTTCCTGCGGCCAGGCACATGCGATTACTGAACTGGCTCGCTCGCTGGCGTATACCACAAAAGCCATACATATGCATACCCTCAGAGAGGTTCGGGTAGTCAGGGTATCTCTATCCACTTGGTAGTTCTACTAGATGGAAAATCGGGCTAGTATATTTCCCAATCTTGACAGACTGTCTATCATATGTCAATTTATTCAGTTCAAAATTGACTCTAAACACACATATATCAACGGGATTTCGCCTAAATTGAATTCTAGAAAGAAAATAATGTCGTCCAGCTCTCGGCTCCGCAAAGTCGCAAAGGTCGAAGAGCCCGCTATCATGACCATTGACCTAACCGGAGACGATGAAGACGAAGACCACCATTCGAAGAGCGTGGAGTGCCGTCTCTGCTTCGATCCTCCAGAGGTGCCAGTGGCCACATTGTGCGGACACGTTTACTGCTGGAGCTGTCTGACCAGAGCCCTGAAAGTGTGCTCCAGCTGCCCGGTGTGCCGCCAATCCAGCACATTCATTCGACTTTATTACTAATTGGTGTTCTTTTCCTGGGTTACGTTATGTTGCTGTTAGTTTGTTGTGTTAAAATTAAAATCGTTGTACAATTATCTTAAATTCCTAGTCAAGTCTAGGGAAGGGTATTCAGCTGACGCTGCTAGCCAGCTCTCAGTGATTGCCTCCCGTGGTGTATTTAAATGAGGATTCCGTAAAATCCATTTAAAGGCCCAACCACGGACGGGCTGCTGCTCGCTGCTGGGCCAACTCCATATGAATGAACTTATTTCCGAATATTTTCTTCGACGCATTGAGTGCTTAACAGGTTCTCGTCTCCTCCGAACGGAAATAACTGCCTGGGCGCCCCATCGACTCGGTAGGTTCGGTTCCGATTCGTTCTGTCACGTCATTGCGGCTCCATCTCCATCTCCATTCCCATCAGCCAGCTGAGGCGGCAGCTTAGGGCCACCTTTCACTGGTGCCAATGAAATAAATGCATTAAAATGATGATGTGCGTATTTTTTCCCAAATTGCGGGCAAATTTCCTGCAGCCGCTGGTTAATGGCTTTAAAATAAACCGTGAAATATTTGATTGTCGGTCGCATATATTGATTAAAAGCGTTTTGTTTAAAAAGTTTGATGTCTAAAAAAAGGGATATTATTTAACACTTTCTGGGTCTATGTTAGTTAAATTATTTCGTTTAAAGCTGGTTATGTATTTATTGCACTTACTTTTAGTTTGCCTGATGTTACATTGTTGCTCTAAGTAAGTTTTGTACTCTTCTACTTTATATTTTTGTGAAAAGGTCGAGATTTATTGATTCCTCGTCGGGTTACCCGTTTCTGGCAACAGAAATCTCGTTGTCTTGGCTCCACTGATTGATTTGATCTCCGGCCCAATTAAATGAACTCCCAGCTCTCCCATCTTATTACCGAATCCAGCCACGCCCCGCCGGCTGCGACAATTGGCATAGTGGCTTACACATCTCAAGTGGCTCCGAGTATCCGACTCCGCACGACTTTGCCATGTCTTTGGCAGCAAATTAGCTTAGCCGCTGCTAATAGGGAATGCCATTGGCAATTGGAGATTCGCATACGAAAATCGAATGAGATGGTTAATGGGTTTGTCGAATCACGAGGGCAGACAGCTCCACCGCCGCCACAGAGACAAGGAATCGCTGATAATTGACATAGAGATTTCGGCGGTGGCCGGGATTTGCTTGGCTTGGCATTACCCGGATTGATACCGCCGGCGCTGGACCCTCGTATTATTATTTTATTGTTTCGTCCTGCTTATGAAGTAATAATCCAGCCACGTCAACACAATTCGATTGGCGGCACAAAGAGCCGGAACACTCCCGACTCCCGACTCCCGATTCCCGCTCCGGACACCGCCAGAAGTCAACGAAATCAGTTAGCAAATCCACTCAAATGTGCGCCGCGCATTTCCATAGACACATTGACAGCTGCCCGCATGACGCCCGCCCGCAGCTGGATAGCTGCTCTCCTGTCTCCGGCTTCTGCAAGCTGATATCTCAACACGGAGAGAAATTTATATAAAATATATATTTCTATAGAGCTGTAATAGCAATAATTGGTTACTTCTAGTTAAGAAATTATGCCTCTAACTCAAGTAAGTTAGCTGGCTCTTTCTGGAAGCTAATATAAATATTAATTCCCAGTTAATTTATGGGTTATTCTTTTGGGAATAATATCTATAATATATTGCCTATTATTTATTGATTTAAATTTAAATAGAGACCCATTTTTTGTAGTGCCCTTGAGTGACTGGTTGGCTGACTGTTGTGTTGTGTGTGCATCTGGCCGTCCGTGCTTGGCGGCTCATATGAATAGAGTCAGCGCCGCATCGATTTCACTTCATTTGATGCCGACCAGCTAGCTGGGCGCCCAGCACCCAGCACCCGGCTCCTAGCACTGACTAACTGACTGTCTGACTGCCAGGATGGCTATCTGGCTGACTGATGGGCAGGCAACTCAATATAGCCAGACCACGTCGCGAGTGCCTCTGGCACAATGTTAAGCGACACATGTCCCAGTTGTTGTTTGCCGTCATGGCCACGACGGGGCTTTGGATTTGGATTTGCAATCCGCCTAAGATTGAGCCGTGAGGGGCGAAAAGGCTGAAAATATTCCAATAGCGAGCCCCATTGATTTCAGCCACTGTTTCGCCTGAGTCTGGCATTGTCAAGCGGCGGATTCGCCGAGTGCTTAATTATTTTTTGTGGTTTTGTCCTTTTCCGTTCGAAATTGCTTGAGTCAGCCACACGAGTGGCGACATGGAGGAGCAGAGCAGAGCTGCTAATGAAACCCAGGCGAAATTGGATTTTCATGTACATGGCTGCGGAGACTGACTGACAGACAGGCAGACAGTCCGTCTGGCGACCAGCAGCTGCCCCCCTTCGCGGCTAATGGACGGGGCGTGGCCACACGTGCTTGACTAATTATGCCTAATTGAGCGCATATTTGTAATGCGAGCATATTAATTGGCCCAAACTGCTCGAGTACAAAGAGTATGAATGCCTGCTGGAGTGCACTTGAAAGTATCTCCAAGAACTGCCACCTACCCCTTTGGCTTTGGCTGCCCGCCCGATTAGGGCGATTGTCCCAGTTCGACACCCACAAATTAAAAGCTGGGAGCACGTAATGCGGCTGCTAACAAGCCCGGAGCTTGGGTACGAGCCAAAACTATTGTGTACCCTACATTACGGCGGGTCTAATTCCATATTGATGGGTCAGGGAGAGTCCGTCCAGGGAAGGGTGTTCGCTGCCAGCACTTTGCTCTGGCCCAAACTGTAGCTTGTTCATTAAGGGCTAATGGAGTGGGAGCTGGAGCTGGAGCTGAAACTGAAACTGGAACTGAAGCCGAAGCCGAAGCTGAAACTGCAGCGAGTATAAAATCTTCGGGATTAGATGCAATCAACAATAACAGCTGCTGGAGGCAACTGGCCGGGGCAACTTTCCCGAGTGCTGTGTCTGTCAATTCTAATTGTCATTACGTATACGTAAAGCGAACTTGGAAGACAAACGAGTTAGCCACTGATACTGGGAAATGGGAATTGAGTGGATGGCGATGGCGGATGGCGGCAGGCGGCAAATGGCAAATGAGAGCAAGTCCAAAGTTTTTGCGACCGACCGAAAGAAAAATGAAAGAGCTAACAACTTGGCTGTCGATGAAGACAAATGCAAGACAGAGCGCAGCTGGTAAGGCTAACCAGCCAGCCAACAATGTAGGGGAGGGCAGTAGCCCAAAACAAAACTAAAAACAACAGAAAAAAACCCTCTAAAAAAAGTGGGGGATTGGAAACTTGCAGTTTTCGGGGGTAAACTTCAAAAAGCGCAAGCCCACATCAAAAAAGGATCCCTGCCTGTCCCCCATGGTTAGCCAAAGCCAAACAAAACACTAATGAAGGTAGTCAGCAGCTATGTCAGCGGCGAGCTGCTCTTGATAGCCAGCAGAGCACAGGGAGAAAAAATGGCTCAATTACTGTTACTATTAGAGGAAGGAAACTATCTTTGTAGCCTGCCTACTGTGACCTATATATTTACCAGCTTTAGTTTTATGTCTGCAAAGAAGGAAGCCCTTTTCCATAATCAGTTACAGCTTCTCAATAACCTATTTATCTCAGAAGCTGCATAAATGCAACTCAATTCCAAGTAACAAAGTTAGACTTGTGTTATATTTAATTTTGCTCTGTGTGTGCCACCGTCCAGGCTCATCCTGCAAGAAGGACCTTTTCTCCATTTCGGACGCTGCCATTTTAGTGGAGAGACGACTGAGGAAGCGGGAAGCCTGAGCTCGTCGACGACATACGGCATCGATAAATTACAAAGTTAAACTAAAATTAAATTCTACGCCAAACAATGCATCTTGCTGGGGCTGCCTGATGGTGATGGCCATGGCGATGCGATGCCTGATACTTCTCCAGCACTTCTCCAGCTTCAGCTTTCTGTGCCGGCGCTTTGGGCAGGATTTAAGCTGCCTGTCAGCCAAGGCTCCTGTCCGGGCTTATATATAGCATTTCCATGTTGGCGACTAATGCAACTCGGACGAGGACGAGGACGAGGACAAAGACGCAGTTGGAGCCGCTGCCGGTGCCGCTGCCGGAGACGACGCTCGATGGCGCCCAGTGTCTTTGCTCGATGCCATTCATTATGCCGGACATTTTTGCCGCTGCTTAGTCGCCAGTGGAAACCAATCATTGTGATACTTTCATTAAATTGCTGCCGCCGGATCGCTCCCTGCCTTGGCATCTTCCCCGGCAAGAGTCAGAGGGGCAGCCTTATTGATTGGGAATTGAAATTTAATAAACGGCATTTGCAATGCATTCGCTTGGCTTCCATAATTCGCGCAAGCGGCGGAATGCAATTTAATTGGACACTGTTGTTTGGCAGCGTCGTTGTTATCTTTGTATTGCATTTGTTGCCGATCGCCGGGGGCAACTTGGGGCCCGCCCCCTGGGTGCCCACGGTACAGTGCAAGCTTGCTATGCATGCACTGTGGGTGCCGTAAATTTGATATACTTGCCGGCGCTGTCGATAATTTAAACGAGATATGGGCGAGCACAGGCAAGCTCGTGACTTTTGGCACGGGCAGGTGGCGCGAGGTCGGGGCATCCTGCTCCGAAGGTGTCCTGCGGCCAAAACAAGCTTGCAGTTATGTTTTTCGAAGGGAAGGGGTGATACCAGTATCTAATGGCGCGAGAAACCGCGGGCAGGGACTCCGCCTCAAAGCCATAATTGCATTTGAATGTCTGACTTAATTAGAAGCGTCCCAAAGCCATTTATTGGGTATGTGTAACAGGATAATATAAAATAATAATCCTCTTAGAATATATGTATTTTGGATGCTTACCTAAATTCACACCTGTCCACTGACCTTGGCTTCGTCATCCGGCATCATTTAGCATTTCGAGCAGCTGCGCCAGCGGATGGCTGAAAGGAAGCCAGGAGACACACTCCCAACAAGCCAGGCCCGTATCCTTCACGCTGCGGTGCCTTGCATTAGCGCGCTGCTGTGACACCCTCGCTGCTTCCTACTACTACTTGGCCTGCAGCAGCAGCAGCAGCCACTGCAAATTGCAGTTGTATAATGCCGAGTACAAAAAATAATAAAAAACCCGCGCAAATTTATGTGCTGTAAGTGACACTACAAGGCCGCTGTGGCAGTTGCAGTCGCAGATTCTAGCGCGCCACTCGAAGGCGAGCTGCTCCTCGCTTGACACTCGCCGTCTAACCTTTTGCCAGCCACAGCGTTTTGCGGAGTCCTTGAAGTGGTGCTCCATTTTTTCCCGCCAGCCACCCGCTGCTGCTGCTGCTGCTGCTGTGTTTTTCTGGCCCTCTCGACTCGCGGGCCACAATTTGTGTTGACATCATCAGATTAAAAATTTTGGGCGCAAGACACAGGCACCGAAATGATTTCTTGGCGGTCGCCGCACAGAGCAAAAAGCACCACAATGTTATACATTTAGTCCTGTCTATTTATGTTTTTTTTTTTAAATAGTAAAACAATAAATCATCGCGTCTGTATAGAAATTTATAGCAGCAGGAATTGTGTGTGCCACTATTTGGGGTAAATGTTTGCATAACATTCTTTAAAAGCTATTTAAAAATGCCTTAAATATATTTCTCTTTTAGGGCTTGCAACTTTGTTAATCATTTTTGCGAGTGCATTGTTGTTGCCCTGCTGGTTACTGGCGGTTGCACGCCACGCCCCTGAGCTGCTCTTGGCCTGGCATTTAACTCGTTTCACTTCATAAATTCGCTCTTACGTAATAAGTTCATCCTAGCCGGCATCCTGTGTGCGCTTCCTTCTACTTTTTTCCTGCAGTTTTTCCTCGCTTTCGTCATGTGTGTGCGCTGGGCTTCCGCTGCCGCGAACGCCGCGCACTTTGCATTTCGCGGCTGGTTGACTGACTTGAACTCGCGGGCGGATCCAGGAGGAGCGGCGGGAGGCAGGAGGGAGGCTGCGACAGCGGGTTTCAGCATGGGTTGGCTTCCATTCTTTACTTGAGTTATCATGACACATTTCGCTGGATTCAGTCATTTCTTTTGCCAGAGCCTAGCGTCTTTGGCGCATGGCTGTCACAGCGACATGGCGCCCGGGCGATGGCTCTGTATCTGTGCCTACCTTAACAACTAACCCAGGTGCACTGGGAGAAAGTAGGTAAAAAATCTGGAAATTTACCAGCTTAATTTGTGAGTAATGGAAACTCCTCTGACAAACTCCAAGGCGGTTAGCACAATCACTCTCTTGCCTCAGAGACAGGAAACCTTTACTTATACTGTTTTCAAACTATAAACTTCTCTTAAGATTTTTTCTCCTAGTGTACCAGCCTCATCTTTGTGGCAAAAACCTCCCTGTTCGAAAGCCCAACTCTGTTTTTGCGCTGCTTGGTTGCCCTGCCATTTTAAAGCAATTTTCAAACAAATTTACTGTCATTAACTTAGACAGTTGATGAAATTTATGTCAGACATATCAACATCATGGTGACTCCTGCCTGCCCCCCAACCAACCGCCCTTTGTGTGGGTGTGCGTGCGTGTGTGTGTGGGTGTGTGGGTGTGTGGGTGTGTTTAAGTCTGTGCTGCACAGCTCACAACTTGAGTTTGAGTGAATGACTTCAAAAGCAAAAAGACATTAAAATTTTGTTTACACAAACTCAACGAATCCAATTTAATTCAATTCATCTGTGTGTGCGGGATGCTCGTGTGTAAGTGTCTGTATGGGTGCAAGGCTGAACGGGTGTACGTGTGTACGGGTGTAGGGGTGTGTGTGCTGGTGTGTGCGTGTTTGTGGCATGCAATGCTGACGACCAAAAACAACAACAAATCGTTTACCACAGTTCAGTGCCTCTTGCCTTATATCATAAAATGTTGTCTCCCTGCCGGCTCCTCGCTCGGTCTCTTGGCCCCATTACGTCGCTTCCAGCATGTCCCCAGCCCCTCCACTCCTCCTGCCACAGGACAATCGATCAATTTGACTGCAGTAATTTGTGGGCAAAGGCGCAAAGTGTGCGCCAGCTGTCATGCAACGTACGCGGAACAACACCAACAACAGCCACGGATGGCGACAACTTCCTCAGAACCACCGGCGATAAAGCCGAGTATTGGCATGTTCCTGCACTACGTGGGGGTATTTTTCCAATAAAAACGAACTTAACATACCCTTGGGATTCCGACGAAAACAGAACTATAACATGGTAATTATAAAGGTATCACTTGGAGTGAGTTCAGGTAAAGATAACTTTGTGACTAGATGCCTTAAATGATGATAATAAAATGATAAAAACAAGGTATATATTAGTGCAGTTAAAAAAGAATTAAAGCTCATACATTAAATTCAGTAAATAAATATTCATAATTCAGGCAGAAAACTTGTTGTGAATTAAGTCTTCAAATCGTAGTATATATTCACATTTCAGGTCTCTTACCAAATAAAGATTTCATAAAGATCCGTCAGCTAATCATTTCCTGGGAAATATTTATGATTACCCTCTGTATCCATCGCGTGCTAGTCTGAGTATCCACTTTATCATGGCAAATCGTGTGCAAATTTTAATTTAACGAGCCCCGAATCAACTGCGGCCGGGCTGGGCCATGGGGTATATGGTATGGGCCAAGTCATAAACATTCCGTCGATGATGACGATCTGAGTGTGTTGTTGATGCCGAGGCTCAGGACGATGTTTGTCTTATCTGTTTGCCGGGGACTCTGTGCAAATGAAGAGGCAGTTATTTCTCACGCAACTCGTCCGCAGCGTGCAAATAAAAATGGCCTATAAATGGCGTTAGTTCGACATACGGCACGCGGGAGTTTTTATGCCCCGCTCGGTGTCCTTTACCTCCATATCCATCCATTTCCATTCTCATCAGGATCGTTTGTTGTCAGGAGCAGGAGCGCCCGTTGTTAATCCCGCATTGTTTGCTTTATAAATGCGTTAATTTTATGACAAGTTCATTTTATTGGTTCCCGCTGTTTGCCATCGTCATGTTTTCGCCTCGGGTTTCCACATAAAGCCGAAAGACAAGTGACAAACAACAAGGCGACTCACTCACCCAGCTTGATCGTCTGTTAATTGCTTGTCTTAATTGTTCCCTCTCGGTTCCGAGTTGGAATTGGAGTTGGAGTTGGAGTTCGATGATTGAGCTTCGTCTCGCTTTAGTCAGGATGCTGAGCTTGGGACAAAGGAAACGCCTTTTAATCCAATTTTCCCCGCTTCTCATCTCTTTGGTTCCTGGCTGCTTCCCTAGTAGTCAATTTTAATTGATATCTAGAGCTAGCATTTAATTAATAATACTTTAATAAAGTGCTGTTTTGTGCAGCTCACTTGCTCGATAATAAGCAGCTACTGGCGAGTCCTTGGATACGTCCAGGGATGCGTCAATCTGCTGCAAGTGTTTTAAGTTTATTTCACTTTTATGCTGAGCACTATCTATTAATTTTAGGTTCTAATATCATCCAGTCGTGGTTGGGAGATTATTCCGGGGCTTTGCTCCATCCCTGGCGCCGGCAATAAAGTTTTAATTAACTGGCAGCCGAAGCCGGTGAGCTAAGCTCCCCGTTTTTTCTTGGCTGAGTTTTCTTTACCTCGCTCCTTTCAATTCAGTTTTAATGCAGTTTTTATTAAAAGAAAAAACGAGGACTTGCTTGCGCTCCATCTCGGCCTTTCGACATTGCGTGAACTTGATGTCCGGATGCCGCGTTCATTATTAACCCGTCGTCCTTTAATTGGTTTAAGCTGAAGCATCCGCTCTCTGCAGTTGCCTCAGCAGAATCTCGGACTTGAGTTGTTATAATCCGCCGGCGAACCGCAGCCAAGCCATCCAACTTACAAATGAAGTGGCGGCAAACTCGGGACATGTGCCCGGAGTTTATGACAATCGAGGTGGCCCACCTGCTCCCCACTAGAGCTGCCTTCGACATGCTGTCCTCTGTCCTCTGTCCCAGGACCTGTTTCTATGTGGCTGGTCCGCCCGACTATCAGTCGTTTCGCTGCACAACTGCGCAGTCAATCATGCATGTGATGTAGCCGCCAGGCAGCAGCAGAGGCAGCAGCAGCGGCAGCACTTTGACTGAGTTGGCGGTGTCTGGAAATAAGCTCGTTAGGTTCCTTGTATTGGCTTTGTTGCTGCCGGAGAGAGTCGCAGCCGCAGCTGAAACAGCAAAATATGTGCACTCCGTGCGCTCCACTCCGAGATGTGTGCCAAGCTCAGCTCCGTGCTCTGCTCGAACGACTGTGCCTGCAGGCTGACTGGGCAAACTGCATAAATGTCAGCTTGTTTCCACTTATCGCACACTTTTTTAAAGCCACTGCGGCGGGCACTCAAGCGTATTGTCATAAAGGGAGGAAGTCGCAGTCCTTGCTGGCTGGAAGGAAGCTGCAGCTTTAAGAGCGTCGCAGACGCGGCCCCGCCTCAGTGTCAACTTAATAAGGTTGAAAATGCCCGGCAGTAAGTCAATATTGCCCGGGCAACGGCCACGGCTCCGTCTCGCTTGGACGGCTCCCCTGTTAGCGTTTTAAAAACGACTACCACGGCTGCCGACTGCCCTGGCTTGAATTATTTTCCATTTGACAGCGTTTATTTGACATGTGAGACTGCGGTGTACAATAAAAGGAAAACAAGCAGGAGATACAAGTGAGGAGAGTACTGACTATGAGATACCCGGTAATCTTCCGACAATCTTTCCTTAAAAAGTCCTTATGCCTAAAAGACGCCAGTGTATACTAAAGAGAGGAACTGGCCTGGGTCTCTAGGCTAATGATAGATGCAAGGTTCATTAAATATTATAATTACAAAATATAGAAAGCTAGCTTTGAAATCCTCCAGAGATTCTTAAGTATAGAGAGATTCTTAAGTATATACCTCCGATTAGTGGTATATATATGGTAAAGAGAGAAATATTAAATGTCCTGGGTGTCTAGGATCATGATAGATGTATAGCTCATTAGAGTTTTCCCTGTTATTACCAGTCCGAAGATCTTCATATCCTAGCTTTGAAATCCTCTAGAGACTCTATACATTTATACATTATACCCTCACGTAAGCCCCAACATACCCCGGATCCCTCCGGTTAGTGGGTATATATCCAGAATAAGCGAGGAATCCGAGCGGGCGCGCACACCTTGAAATACGTGTGATGTCGTCAGAAGGAAGCGTTGAGTTGCTGCCGGTATGATAGATGCTGCTGCTCCGCATATACCGCCATCCCGCCCGCCCCAGTCCCCAGTCCGAGTCTTATTTATTTATTTATCCCGTATGAGTGTGTCCCGTGTCCATGTGCGAGTGTATATCTGTGCATCTCGGTTTTTTGCCGGCGACGCACTGACACTGACTCAGCTCAACTGTCCGGTGAGCCAGGACATGCTGCAGCAGGACACTGGACCGAACTCGGACTCTCATTGCCCGGCGCCTGTCATCAATCTTCCTTAATAGATGTTCACACAATTGAATTATTACATGTGTCCAAGTGCCAGGCAATCGACTCGGCTCCGTCTGTCGTGATGCGGATGATGCTCTCGAGCGGAGCAGACGCCTCTTCCCTCCGAGCTGATGTTTGCCAACGTGGGGCATTAATGTCGTTAAAATGGCATAGATTAAAGGGAAATATCACAGAATTTATCCTTTAAGGATGTACGCCCGCCCGCAGTGCAGAGACAACATTCCGCATGGAAATTTTTCGCGCTGACATTGCATCAAGATCTCGTCGTGCTTTTAATAAAGTAAACGCAAGGCTGCCGCCAACTTTTAAGTGAGCTGCATTAAAAGTTAGCCAACTTGTCAACGGCTTGGCTAGTCCCCTTTCCCTCCCGCTCGTTCTTCTTCTTTTCCGTCACTTGCCGTTCAAGTGCAAGCTGATTACTTGGCTCAAAGTTCGCGGACTTGGCCCAAAAGCAAAAAAATGAGGGCGAGGAGGACAGCACCGCAAATTTAATAAGGCAAGCCTTGTGTGGCATTAAAAAGATAAACAAATTGTTTTCCCTCCGAGAGAATACCAATGCCTGGTCTTTTGTTTGTCAATGTTTCCGCGGCTGATACAATTGCGAAGCGGCCGAGCCTTCGTTATCTTATTTATTGTTAAGAGATGGTACTTTATCGCAATTAAGCTCGAAAATGCATTTATTATGCACGGAAATAAATGCCGACGAGTGAGGGGAGGGAACTCGAACTGGAAACTGGAAACAATGCTCGCTTGATGGCAGTACTTTTTGCGTATTTAATTTTAAATTAAAGCACTCGCCTCCCGATTTAATATCAATAATGCAATAAATCGCGCTGGACCGTAACGTCAATTTAAAGGCACCGTACAAAATTATGCCGGGGTTTGCTAAAAAAACAGTATGTATTATTGTAAGTTAATTACTCAAATTGTGTTGGCCATTTGTTTGTTTTAAAATGTTTCACAAACTTGTATGGTTAAGGCACTGTGGCGAAACTTTCCATAATTACAGTTTTCAGTAGCACCTTTAATTTTTTTGCTTGAATTATTTCTGATTATTGTTTGCTCCTGAGACTTCTTCCAACATAGTCATCACTTGCCTACAATTTTAAATAAAGTAAATTCAGTAGTATTTAGTAAAATCCTAGCCAGAATATCAATTATGTATTGATTTATCTTAGGACTTTGTTTCACTTAGAAGGATTATCATTTATTATTTTAAATGTATCACTTAAGATTCATATTTTTTTTAGTGTGGCCACACTTTAAGCCAGCGAATCCTTAGCAATCCCATACATCAATTCGTGGCATATTTGAAATGCAAATGCCTTGGCAGTAAACTCTGCTCAATGCCCCCATGGATATATGCGTGCAAACCAATAAATCAAGGTATGAAAACTCTTAAAAGCATTTTCAGGTATTAACCACAGCCATGGCCGCGCCACTTGGAATTGGTAGCATTTTGGCCTGTGCCGTGGCGCTTTTAAAGTCAAAACCTTGCGACAAATGCGCTTAGTGCTTAGCGGAGCAAAAGAAAGCGCCGCTGGCGGGGCTGTGGGTCCTGGGATCTGGGACGGAGTGGATATAGCCAGTCACGAGGGGCAGGGGGGATGCAGAGGCTGAAGCGAACGCGGACGCGGACGCAGCGCTGAACCCGCGGCTCATTATAAATTTGCCAGTTTTGCACGTTTCCGTTGTGCGCGCCAAAAAATGTCACAAAGTTTCGCCCGCCTCTCACACTCTCTCGCCCTGTCTCTCTCTCTCTGGCGCTCGCCCTCTCTCTCTGGCTGATTCCAGTCCTGCGTTTGTATCTCTTTTTATGCTCCTTGGGCTAAATGTCAGCTTTTGTCTTGGCGCACACGCCAAAAAGTATGCTGAAACAATGTCAAGCATAATTTGCATACAATTTTTGCCTCTTTTTGCCATTTTTTTTTGTAGCCGTTCCTCATGTTCCGTTGCCGCTGCCTTTACCATTGCTGGTGGTCATTATGTTTGTCGGTCGTGGCAGGCACGCACAGACACTCACTCACGCCAGCTCACAATGCTCTTTTGACACTAATTTAATTTCCGTCACTCGACGGACAACAACGCCACTCGCAATCTGCTCTAAATGCCATGAAATTGAGTTCGGGCGATATAAAAATGCGATTCAATTGACGGCGGCGGTCTAACCAAATAAGGGATTTATGGATCAACTTATATAATATATATCGAAAGTAGTGTCATTATCTGAAAATTCTCTTTCTGCCTGTAGTCTATGGAGTGACCTATTGTTAATGTAGTAATTAGTTGACATTTTTCAGCGAACAAAGAAAAAGAAAGTATCTCCTTCTGAGGATATTCTGGCTACATTAAAATGATATAATTTCGATTTTATCAGTATTTATCAACAGTAAAAAAGTAAATAATATTATTTAAAGTTGTACCTATTAATTAAAATTGAGACACAAAAAACCGATTTATAAACTCAAAAATACATATATTCTTAACAGCATATTTTGGCCAAAAATGGAATGACAGCCAAATGCCGTATATTGTCCGATTTGCCGTTAAAATTCCAATTATTTAACAATAAAATACCTAAAAAAACTAAAAATATAATTTTTCCAATTTTTTCAAAATTTTATAAGGGGTTACATCATTAAAATTGTCAAAATTTGACAAAAAATTTATTTTTTTGAATTCCCAAACTAAATATGCAGATTAATTAACCAAATAAAAACCAAAATGGTAAAGCTTCCCGAATTGAAATTAAGGCTGTTTTGACATAGTTATGGCTATTTTTTACTCTGACTTGTCCCAAAATTAGGGTACTAAAATGCCGACTCAGAAATGCGAATATATGAGGTCTTCTGGAGAGCATATTATGGCGAAAAATTAAATGATAGCTAAATGCCGTATAGTTCCCGATTCGTCATTAAAATCTCAATTATTTGACAATAAAATAATAAAAAAATTCAACAAAAAAATTTTTTCCAATTTTTCAAAATTCGATAAGGGGTTACATCATTAAAATTGTCAAAAATTGGTAAAAAATTAATTTTGTTTTATATTCAAAATAAGTACGCAGATTAATAAACCAAATAAAAACTAACATAGAACAGGTTTCCGAATTGAAATTAATGCAGTTTTGGCTTAGCTATGATAATTTTTCTGTCTGCTTTGTCAAAAAAATTAGGGTATAGAAATACATTATTGTTGTCAAAAGTATTCGTTAGCCCAAAAGTAGATAATTTGATAAATGAATTTGTGTTAAGTTTGGAAATTAATTTAATTAATTCTTAATTATTTTTATTGTCACGAATCTAACGTTGCGTATACTTGATATATAGACCCAAAAATGCGAATATTTGATGTCTTCTTAAGAGCATATTAGGGCCAAAAATGAAATGATAGCCAAAAGCCGCATATTTTCCGACTCGCAACTAAAATCTTAATTATTGACCAGTAAAATATTTAAGAAACATAGAAAAAAAATTTTGCCAAATTTTATAAGGGGTTACATCATTAAAATTGTCAAAAATTGACAAAAAATTAAATTTGTTTTATTTCCAAACTAAGTAGGTAGATTAAATAACCTAATAAAAACTAACATGGTACAGCTTTCCGAATTGAAATTAAGGCTGTTTTGGCTGAGTAATGGTTATTTTTTACTCTGACTTGTCAAAAAATTAGGGTATTAAAATGCCGACTCAAAAATGCGAATTTATGAGGTCTTCTGGAGAGCATATTATGGCCAAATATTAATTGATAGCAAAATGCCGTACATTTTCTGATTCGCCGTTCAAATTTCAATTATTTAACACTAAAATACCTATAGAAATTAAAAATAAAATTTTGGCCATTTTTTCAAAATTTTATAAGGGGTTACATCATTAAAATTGTCAAAAATTGGCAAAAAATAAATTTTTAAACTCAATACGCAGTCTTATTAATTACTTAAAAACTAACATAGAGCTGCTTTCAGAATTGAATTTACGGCTATTTTGGCCAAGTTATGATTATTTTAAACTCTGATTTTGCAAAAAATTAGAGTCTCTGAAGAGTAGTGCGAATATGGTATTTTAGTCTCATCGATTTGTGATATTTGTAGGAAATATCCGCTGAAATTGGGTTTCAGATACTAGGCGAACAGAGGATACTAGGCTGCAGCCGGTAGTTTTTTGAAATCTTAAGACCCTTATAAGTATGCTGCATTTATTGCGTACGCAGCATTATTGTGCTGATAGAAGTATGCTACAAAATATTTCAAAGCCGCTGAATAGGGTTTCCGGTAGCTGATGTTTCCGGTTGGCCGAGAAGTACATCGACCATTTTGGAAATTATTCAAAAATTGGCAATTGGCTGTTTTGGTTTAGTTATGAAAATCTTAAACTTTGATTTGTCCATAAAATTAGGATATAAAAACACAGATTAAATACCTAGAAATGCATAAGCCTGAGGTCTTCTGAACAGCATATTTTGACCAAAAATGGAATGACAGCCAAATGCCGTATATGGTTCAATTCACCGTTAAAAGCTTAATTATTTAAAATTAAAATATGGGAAAAAAAAATTTTGGCCATTTTTGAAAATTTTTTAAGGGGTTACATCATTAAAATTGTCAAAAATTGGCAAAAAAAATTATTTTTGAACTAAATATGCAAACTAATTAATTACTTAAAAACTAACACAGAACTGCTTTCCGAATTGAATTTAAGGCTGATTTGACTTTGTTATGCATATTTTTAGCCTTGAGTTGTCCTTAAAATGTCCAACAATAAAAGACTACAGTTTCTATGAACCTCTCAGCATAATTCCAGGACCTACTTAATTTCGCACCCTGTGGGCCTGTGGCCTATAAAACGAACAATTTGTAAGCGACACTATCAGCTTTAATTGCTATGTGTTCCGAAAAATCTCAAAGAGCTTATATGCAACAAAGCAGGCTATTTGTCACACAAAGTATAACATTTAACAGCTGGCCCATAAATTAAATGCTCTCTCCGAACGCCTGGGCCTGCAACACTTTTGCAAATTAACAGGAACCTCCTGCCTGCAATCAAGCCCCGATTCGCCTAATTGTAATTAATTATGCAGTGCATGCGGAACACCTGACGCTGCCACGCCCACCTATACCTGTGCCCCTGCCCCTGCCCCTGCCCCACGGCCAATCCCCCAATTCATACGAAATTCATTTAAGCGACATGTACAACTTGAAACATACAACGATGATGGCCACTTCCGCTCATTAAGCAATCGAAAAATTTACACGCGGCCATAATTTATATTCGTGTTATGTAATTGTAGCTAGCCACCGCACCCGCATCCGGGCTGTGGCTTTGCGGGTCCGGGGCGTGTCCCCAATGCGAAATGGGTGGAAAAACTGAGGCTATAATGTTGTTTGCCGGGCCGCCCCCCAGGAACTTTGATTGATTGCCCAGGAGACAACGTATCCCACACCGCCCACCTCTCACATTTTCATTGGCTTTTTCTAGGCGGCTTGAGTTCGGGCAGTCTTCTGATTGCATTTGCATAAGCGGCGACCTGCTCAGAGTAGCTGGCAAAATATTTCATTTAATTTTCAAGTTTAACCCAAACTCAGTTCAACTTGAGAAATCTTTGGCCAAATTGTTGGCCAACGCCGCAAGCGGCAAATAACCTGGGAGAGAAAAACAAAAGCAAAACTATTCCAAGCCAAAGCAAAAGCACAAAAGAACTGCAGGCGACGCCAGCAAAGCAAACAAGGCTGCAGCTCCTCCGAACCGAAGGATCTAGCAGGAGGGGCACGGTGGAACCACCACCTAGCCGGTGCAGCCAGCAGCCGAGGAGGAGGCGAAGGAGCAAGAACTGTTTGCATTATTGATGGCCTGGATTATCTTTGAGCAGAGTGGTCCTACGGACGAGTATTGACGAGAGTACGTTGACAACTATATGGGATGTGCCATGCACATTAAAAAAAAACCCAAATGAATAAGCAAGGATTCATTTAATATAAAATAAAGCTATAATAGTTGCTGAACTAATATTGTAGGAAAACTAAAGAATAAACAATGAAACTCCGACACTTTCGTAGATTATATAAATCTTTAGCGTTCGCTAATTAGTTCATTAAAAATAAATACTTTTCCGACAGCTTATCAATACTGTTAGGCTCTCCTCTATCTATCTCTGCAACGAAGCTTTAAATACTTTTATAAGTTTAATGGTTTAATGAGTTCTAGGCTGGGAAATCTTTCCTTGCAGTGCATGGAAGGACGTTAGAGTGCGCCCAACTGACCGTGTGTGAGAGAACAGTGCAGCTTCAAGGATATTTGCAATTTAATTAATTTAGAAGTGTTTGTTCTATCAAGTGTTGATTGTGTCACTTGTTTGTGGCAGTTACGAGCGTGCCATTTGAAAAGGGATTGGTTGGATAGCAAGACAATGCACCAAATCCAGATCGATAAGCCGCACGACTGCCCAGAGCTGTTGCAGGCCGAAGGTCCTGGCCGGGTTCCTGGCCGGCCGGCCACTCCCTCCCTTTCGGATGACATGGCCGGGGAATGCTTTTTATCTTAATCTCCAGCAAATAGACATTAAATGCTATTTCTTTAGATTTATTCAAAGGGCAACAACATCAACGCCGTAGCAGTGGCTGGAGCAATAACGACAATAAGAAGAGGCATTGCAGCAGATTGGCACGAGCGGGCAGCCAAGTGGCAATTTGTGGCTTTGCACGGCAAACCGACATCATCAGCGATGGATAGAACAAAAGCCAGACACAGACAGCAGCAGGAGCAGCAGCAGCCGGGCAATCCGGCAATCCGGAAGGAGTCCTCCGCACTTGTCCCCGGGGCATTGCATGTTTCAAGCAAATTTATTACAAGCAACAGCCGAAGCTAAAGCTTCTGCAGCTGAATCAGAACCAGCAGAAGGAGCAGCAGCACCAGCGCAGGCGACTCCGTCCGATTCAGTGGCAGTTGTCTGGGCCATCAGCACTTGGCCAGCTACGTGTCGCCTGCTATTGAGTGTGAATCCTTGAGGGAGGTCGCAGACCCCACTGTGACAGTGCTTGGTCCCTGGCCTCCCTGCTCCCTGCTGCCTGCTCCGTGCTACGACCATGTGGCTGTGGCGATGGGTGGCTGATGACCTTAGGCCAGCAACTATCGACAAGCGTCTTGGACTGTTGACTGTGTCTTCCCCGACTCTTTGCCACTTATAAATTCTGGCAGATACATGGCCCGAACACTTGTTACATCAATTAGAAGGCCACAGAGTGGCTAAATGTGTGGGCCATGGCCGGAATGTGAAAGGAGATTGTCACGGCTGCTGACCATTAAGGTGTCCCAGAAACTTGCAAGGCCAAGAGCGCTGCTCCTCAGGGCGTTAATGGTTAAATGTGGGGTAAGAAGGATAATGTTAGTGTTAAGAAGGACATAGGGGAATCTCAGTGTACTCATGTAAATGTATAAATTTTATTAGTAGTGAAATAACAATGACAAGTTGTTACAAAGTAGTTAGCAAAGGACTTTAGGCAACGTTTTTATTCAGAACTTATTTGCTGAATTGAATATTAATGTTTTACACAGTTATCCTTGAAAGGATTTACTCCACTTAACTTTCGAATGTTTACAAGTAAACGCATTACTTATTTAATAAATTAAGGGCTTAAAAGTCCCCGTAAATGCTATTTGAATATAAAATAACCCCAACTATTGATATTTACTCCTTTTCCGCTTGGCAAATATTCAAGAAAAGCTGTGCAAATTGAGTTAATTAACCTAATAGAGCTGGCCTATATATGCTTCCTCCTTCGCTTGTGTGAATTGCTTTAAACTGTGCATTTAAATGCGCTGAAATAATACCGCCACTCACGCAAACATGCACCCGAGACCAACACACACCCACACCCACACACACATCCACAGGCACAGTCACAGACACAGACACAGAGCCAAGGCTTAATTGAATCATACTCGACTTGAAGCACAAAACCAAATGGCATTTGTGTCTGCATTTAGGGAGCCGGTTGAATGCGGGCTTTGGGCAAGTAAAATCTGTTCATAATTGAAATCATTTTGGGAAATTATTCGGCTTTCCGAGTGTGTGATCAAGGGCTTTTTCGGTGGTCCGCCCGCTGTCTAATTTAAATGATGCGGCAGTCGGCATTTATTAATTATTGAAAACGCATTGGCAATTAAAAAATTACATACATTTGGCATAGGTAAGCAGGTAACCAAATTGCTTGTGAATATCGGGGTGAACGCTTTTGTGCGTTTAAATTATAATATTTTATTTTGTCAGACAAATTGGTAAATTAACAGGGAAAACATAATTGAATGGAAGTGTGTAGCCGTAAAAACTGGCAAAAATAAACATCGAAATCAATTAAATGGCTGGCAAATAAATAATGTGAATTAAGCTCAGCGCACGGAAATTATTTAAGTTGCTGCGCAACAAAAAAAGCGCACAGCTAATACGCTTAAATTATGAAATTAGCAAACGTTTTTAATTAAAATATTGCCGCCATTGCTGGCATGTCAATAAATAGATTTATGCACTGTTGTGCCCCGCATATTGATTTGTGGCCTGCCCGACGGTGGCCAAAGGCTACAGGCCGAAATCCATGCAATCCAACTGCAAATTAACTAATTTCCAATTTATATGTACCCAACATTTTACGGCAATTGCCGTAATTATGCCGAGAAATTAGCAAACATGGAGGCTGCAGGCGGGCTGCCCCTGACTTGCCATGGCATCGACTGTTTTAAAACAATTTGGCAAGTCGAGCATGGCGCTTTAAGCCAAATTGTTTGCCATTAACTCCGGGCAAAGCCATTAAAATTTCGACTAATTAAATAAGCAACTAACTTGAAGTCCTCTCCGGCAATCAATCAGGGCTTTTGTCTGTCGCGAAGCTCATTTGGCGCTTTGATCGGCCCGAGCGGAGCTCGAAAGGATTTGGCTTTCTGTCACAGCGAATTCCCCTGGCAGCGCCAAGCAAATATTTGTGCCCATTAAGCTTTAAGGTGGCAAATTTAATACTATTCTGCAGGAGCGCCTCAATTAATGCAGGATTCGCCTAATTTGTTTATTTTTCCCCCCGCTGAGCTGCATCTTGGCCACTTGGGGTCACAGGTTGGACCCGCTAATCCCTCCAATTAGCGATCGAACCTCGCCCGGATCAGCCTGACATGCAGCAGGATTCAATTCAATTCCTCTGTCACGGCGTCTCGTTTGTAGTTAAACCAAACTGAAAATTGAGTGGCCTGACCCGCGATGAACCGACCGCCGTGCTCATTGTTTGCTGTCCAGTTCGTGGGGGCAAGGGGGTTTATTGTGTGTGCGGAGCGGCAACTTGCAGCAAATGAATATTTAAATCCAATGTATGCAAATGCGATTCCCTGCTCCGGCTTTAAGCGAAGGCGAAATATCTGGAGCCAGCTGTAAGCGAGGAAAAATATCCGCTTCCCTGCACGGGAAAAACTGAGTTATAAAGGTTTTTAAAACTCATGTTTTTTGGTTTTGCTGCCAGAGAGTTGAAGTTTCAATTAAATTTTATCCGCTTCGGTATTATGTTTCTCTGATTTCTCGAAAGGAGCCCTATAGATACTTTCTCGCTGTGCATAATATAATATAGCCTGCATGTCGTCGCGTGGCAAAAGTTTTTAAAGCAACAAATAAACAAATTACGAGCAGCAACACAAGTGTAATAAATAAACGCAAACTGACAAAAACTGCACAAATGGCTGTCATTAGAGGTAAGATGGCGGGGGGGCGTGGAACGAACGCCCTAATAGCAACCAGGTGCGCCATAATTGCCCAACGTTTTGCCAGGATGTGAGCAGCAAAAACACACACACACACACACACTGTCGGTGGCGGAATATCAGCGGGAGCAAGCTTAGCAGCTTAAAATAATTTATGATCCTTAAAGTAAGTAAACGGCTAAATGCCGGCATATGGCAGGTCGGCAATCGAGCAGGCCGGCCGCACGAGTATGTGCTCCTGGCACGCACGGAAGTCAAGTATGTAATGTTAATGTCTGGTCAGCTGGAAAAACAAAGTAAATTAATTGTAGGTTCAGAGAACAGAGGCCAGAGAGCTGAGCTAAGCCTTGGTCCTTGCTACTCAGTCTCTCGTCCTTCCGTCCGTCATTGCTGATTATCGAGTGCGGCGCGGTCACCGAAGACTTCCTGCTACGTCCTGGGTATTGGTTTTTCAGCAAAGTGCAGCCAAGCGAAACCAATGTGTGTGCGTCTAAGCGGTCTTCCTGTTGCAGCCCAGGGACGCAGGACGCAGGACGCCGGACGCGGGCCGAGGGCCGGAGCGGTTGACAAAGCGCGTGTTGATGCGCGTGTCAAACTTGCACTGCCTGGCGGAAGTGTTGCCAGCCATGGCCGGCTAACGAGGATGGAGCGCTGGAGGTGATGGTGGGCAGGGATTTGACCAGGCCACTGGGCATAACAAGCGCGGAGTATACCCCAACCAAGAGGTAGCCATTTGTCAACTTACAAATTGGGTTTCAAATAGTTATTTAAAACTACTCTATAGGAGAGTGTTAGACTCTCATTAGTAGAACTATAGAAATATAGTATAAATTAATAGTTTTTAAGGCAATATACCCTTAAGATCTCCGATTACTGGGTAGAACAATCGCCTCGTCTGCTGACACGTAATATATCAATGCACCTCGCCTGGCTGCCTGTGACCGACCGTTTGAAATATGGCCGGGGCCGGCTCGTTGGTTGTTTACTTATGCAAAGTACAAACAGGAGAAAACTTTGCGTAAACTTGGGCACACATTAGGCAGGAACCTGTATTTGCTAAGGCAGAACTTCCTAGAGAAAGTGAGCTGAATATGAGCTTACTTCAACCCCAGGCGATTGCCTGCCCCTGCCCCATTCAATGGGCATTTAGTGTACAGGATTGCTGCTTCGACAGGGCCTCCTTCAATTCCTATCGGACTTAAAGTTCGATTCAATTTTTTAGTGTTTGCCAACGCCCTGCGGCCAGGTCACAGGCCCCGAACGTATGTGGGTTCCCGAGCGGAGACCCCAAAAAAAGAGAGGAAAATAAAATCATTTGTTGACAATTTGTTTAGCTGCTGTTGCCACTACAAATTCTCCGCTTTTTCCCTCGGCTCGCCGGCGCTGCCTTGCAAGTTGTTTGGCCAAATTATTTGGTATGCAAAACACTTTCGGCAAATATTGATTTTGGAAATTTGTTTTAAAAACAAAACGACAAAAGGAAAAGGAACAGGTCCGGGAATGGGACTGGGACTGGGAATGGGAATGGGAGTGGCAGGGGGCAAGTAGCAGAGTGGGAACGAAGGCGAACGCGACATTGTAGCAGGCAACGTCGCATTAGACGACACTAAAAGTCGTGGCATAGTTTCTGGCTGCTTCTGGTGCTCCTCGCAGCAAAAGTCGCACACTGACGTCATAGACAGGCTGCCACGGCCACGCCAACTGCATTTGTATGCATGAACATCGACTGCAATGTCTTCGCCGGCACGTGATGTGTGGCACATGCCGCTGAAGCTGCCGCTGCCATCAGCATGGCCGGGTCCAGATCCTCTGCACTTCCGGCGCGGGAACCAGCGGAGGCAGCCTTTAAATTAGCTTTAAAATGTCCAGGCCACCGCCTCGCATTTTGTGCGGGCTCCGGCTCGCTTTTCAATGGCTGCAGCTTGCATTTTTGGGGCCGCATTTAATTAGCTCTCGGCTCTCGGCCCTCTTTCTAGTCAGGAATATGGCTCTGCGCTGGAGAGTCGCCGCAAGTGCAACAACCCGAAAATTTGCATAAATAAAGGCACTGGCACACTGCGAGAGTATTCGAGGACCTGGTAACGTGTTAGATAATGGTATTTTGCTACTTTAAGCTCTTGGAAATAGTGCGTGAGCCAAATCTCATTAACAACAAAAGGTACCAGAGACACAGACATCTTGAACTCTCTATAAAGACTTCAAAATGCCGCGGTGACCTGCTTTTCTTATAGTGCATCACAGCAGCTGGAGCCAGTGACTTTATGAATGTCCTGAATGCCGCGAATGTCTGTTTGAATGGAGTCCACAGTCAAAGCAGACAGCAGACTGCGTCCGGGAGGAAGGTAGCGGCTACGCGGGCAGGTTCACCCGCCGACTTCGTGTAAATGCAAAGTTTTTCGATTTAAGTTCATAATTAAAATTGAATTCGCGCTGAGTCTCGCACTGCGTTTTGCACACATGCAGGGCGCGAAAGTTTAATTAAGTTTAAATTTTGCATGTACTCCCACTCGTCCTCGAATTAATTTGCTGGCGAAGGTCACATGCGCCCCGAATTTCGCTTTCACCCAAAAAGGAAAGCCAAGAGCTCAGCCGAAAGCACGGCACATGTGGCCGCCAGGATCGTGAGAATTGTGCGTGGAGTTGCAGCCAGAGGAGATGCTAGACGGTGCGTGCCGTCTGCTGTAATTTGGCCAATCCCAGTTCAATCCAATCCCAAACACTAAACCCACCTGACAGGCTGCGCAGACTTCGCCTTCCGCCGACTGACATTTATTGAATAACTTGGGCGCGGGCGCGCTTTCAATATTTAACTGGCGGTCCTAGGGGCGCTAATACGACCCCTGCTAACAACCTCCAACTGTCAACAATTTGGGGCCATTTCAAAAATTCCTGGAGAGCACTCAGCAGCCGAAAACTTTTCCGGCAGTTGCGACTTGTCGAGGAGGTCTCCTAGCCAAGCCGGGACCTCCTCCCCAAACTTGACGACAGCGCCGCTGACATTGTGCAGGAGTTAAACATGTTGGCGGCTTGCAGATTATGGCATGGCGGCTGTCCATAGCCAGAGAGCTTCTCCCTGCAGTTTTCCCCGCCCTGCCAATTAGCAAAGTTTTCCGGAAGACTCCGAGCGGAGAAAAATCGAGACAGACCCTGAAATTTGCATAAGTCGCAGGCAGTGATGGGAAAGGTATTACCTCTGAAATAAGCAAAGATATTAAAATATATAGTGCATCAAGTATCCCATAACCCAAAGACCATGTACCTCATTTAACGAAGTCATTCTTGAACTTATTAATAGAATAGTTGAACCTAGAGCCTTCCCTTGAAATAAGCCTAGATTCTAAAATATATACTGCAGGCAAACAATCAAGTATCCCATGACCCAAATATCTTGTACCTCATTCAATTAAAACATTCTTTAACTCATTAATAGAATAGTTGAACCGAGAACCCTCCCTTCACTAACCCCAGGGATACACAAAGTTGTCAGTCAGTTTCCCTTCAACTATATAACTAATTATGTAGTTCATTATGCTGCCAATATAAAGATCAGTTAGAAGCTGTCTTTAGCCGGGAAACGTTTAAACTCTGCACCTGATTAGTTAAAGTCTCTTAAAAATACTATCTTCTAGTTGATTCCCATAACCCAAAGATCATGTACCTCTTTTAACAAAGTCATTCTTGAACTTATTAATAGAATAGTTGAACCAAGAACCCTCCCATCACTAACCCCAGGGACACACAAAGTTGTCAGTCAGTTTCCGTTCAACTATATAACTAATTATGTAGTTCATTATGCTGCCAATAGAAGACCAGTTGGCAGAGCAAATACAGCTGCCTTTAGCCGGGAAACGTTTAAACTCTGCACCAGATCAGTTAAAGTCTGTTAAAAATACTATCTTCTAGTTGATTTAAAGTGAATTTTGGGCAAACCATAACATGTACAAACGAATTTTCGACATAACTTTACCATTGCATTTCGGCAATCTAATAGCATTGTTTGCGGCTTCTTATAACTCAAAGCGAAAACCACAAATCTGTGCAATTTTCTTCTAATTGGCATTTAAGTGCGTATCCTTTCCGCACATGTGTGCCGCCGAGATTTGAATTGTGATTAATGCCAGCCACATTCGGCTGGCTGGGATGGGGGGCGAGTCGAAAATGAGTGAATGAAAAGCCATATGAGGTAGCTGCAATCCGGGGGCTCTCGCCGTGGCACTCGAGAAGTGCATTCCGGCATTCCATCATCAATTTGCCAGGCTTTTGTGCATTTTTCAGCAGACAACAGCCAGCGGCAGTGCCGTATAGAATGTTATTGTGCATTAGAGTCAAATCAAAGTGTGCTCCAAGCTCGGGATCTCGGATGGTGTTCGAGGTTTGCAGTTCTTGCTGCTGGGTTCTAGGATTTCCTTGCTCTACACAGGAAAAAAGGAGGAAATAGCCTTATCGATGATCTATATCCAAGGAAGTTGGTGAAAGCTCTTCAGATCTTCACAGGAATTTGGGGAGCACTTATTCGAATCTTTCAGTCTTGAATGGTGATACTATTTTCTTTTCGTACCGTGTAGCTTCCCTGTTCTCTGTTCGGATCTCTGTTTGTTTAGGCTAAGAGGCAGTCGGCAAAACAAAGTGAAATGTTTTATTTATGGGCGTGCGCCCCCCGCCCGAGTGCTGTGTGTCTGTGGGCGTGGCGAGTGTCATATGCGTTGTAGGAACACGACAAACAATGCGGAGCGGGGACTGACGGCGGCGGCGGCGGCAGGACGATGGCTGCCAGATCCTCCTTAGTTGCCGTCTCCGTTTCTGTCTGTCAGCTGCCTTGCAAATGAACAACTTTAACAAATGCAGGGCGCCTTTGCCTGAGATTGTCACAACTTGAAAGATTTTCGCACAAGTCAAACAGACTGACAAAGTCGACAATGATGGGGATGGGGCATGGGGATGGTTCTGGGGATTCCTACCAGACAAGCTCCTCATGGCCCAGACTGCGTATCAAACACACACTCATGCTGAGCAGGGCGAAAGCGAGTCAACTTTCTAATGTTATTTAAAGCACTTTAAGTGCCATATTTCCTGCTGCCGCTGCTCCTGGCTGCTTCTTCTGCTGCTTCTCCTTTATTTATTATGTGGCGCTGCTGTGCTTACTTTTGGCACTCCGGCAGGAAGAATCAAGTAGTTTTTTATGTTTTCCGGCTGAACTGCAATGCCAACAGCCAGCGGCCCAGGCCTGCACTGCACGAAGCAAATAACTCCTAATGGGGGTCGGTTTCAGAATGGTTTCAGTTATGTCCTTAATTGAATGGGGGTCGGTTTCCGAATTGTTTCAGTTAGGTCCTTAATTGAAGTCACATATTCCACATTTGCCTTCGGTGTTTTATAAAATGTTTACATTGAAACTTACTTTCAGGACAAATTTATAAATCTTTTCCAACATTTTAACAACAATCTTTAAGTAAAATGTATTAAAATATAGATTCAAAGGAACGATTGAGGGGGACAACGCGGCGTATGCGTAATGTGAGAGCCGCATTTCACCATTTAGAGCAAAAATTCTGCAAATCAATTAAATATATTTTGCCATTATATCTGTATTATTATCTTTAATGTGATTGTTATCTGTATATCAACTAAGTAAATGCGATAAATATAAGCAACAAAGAAGTGTCATGTATTTATATATATTTATATATATTTTTTATATATATTTGTCAGACTGGAAGTTTAAAAAAAATATTAAATCGATCTCCATAAAATGTTATATATTCAAGAGCTATTTAATATAGTTAAATTGTTTGAAACACTCTAAAAACTCTGTGACACTGACGGATCGCCACTGGAGATTTTGCAGATTTATCTAGAATGTGACCCCTCAACATATTGGTTTGAACTTTGCCGTTATTTTGCACAGTGTGAGCCATTGCTGCTGCAACTCTTCGAAACTCCCAGCTGCCATTCTCAGAGTCCGAAGCTCTGGCTCCGGCTCCTCCGACTGCTTCGGCTGCTGGCTTTATTCAAAAGTTTAGTCAGCCATTGAGAGCGTCGAGTGCGACGTCGTCAGTCAGGACTCGCGTGGCTCTCTGCTCTACTCTGGCGGATATCTCGCCAATGTTTGTTTTATGTCGCAAACTTTGCCAGCAGCCGGGCCAGCTGCATCTCGGCCAGAAACTCCAGCCCGAGAGCTCCGTGGGCCAGGCTGCTCCACCGCAATTTAATAGATTTTCTATGTAAGCCTCTGCGGTCCTCAGATTTGACACCGGCGACCACACAGCTCCACAAGGACACACAGACACTGAGAGGGGACCCTGGAGTGAGTCC